>CAWUHW010000019.1:1800000-2028958 GCA_963922195.1 Panagrolaimus sp. PS1159
TGTCCACCATTTTTGTTATATTTTCTCATTAAAGCTACAGTAAGACGAGAAATAGCTGGTTGAAAATATGTTTGTTCTGCATCAATCATAATTCGAACACCTTTTTCTTGAGCATAATCAGCAACTTGAACAAGACGCTGCATCATATTTGCAAACTAAAAAAACATAAACTCTAAAAAGTTTCAAAATATATATGATGTCAAATACCTCTTGTTCTTCTTCCTTTGATAAATTTTGAATTAAAGGTTCAACTTTACCAGTTTTAATATTAAGAACAGAAAACATTGAAGTCATTTCTTTATTTTCATCAAGCAACCTTCCCCAATCATAATAATCAACAAATCCATCATCATCAAAATCCACCAATTTAAACCATTCTTGTACCATTTTACTATCAGTTTTAATTCCGAATTCTTTAAGACGTTTCAAAAATTCATCTTCACTTATTTTTCCCATAACAAGATTTTCCCATGTTGAACCAGTTAAAGCTTTAAAAAAATTTTGTGTTTGTGCAATTGTTTCAGAAAGTTTTAAAAGAAGTTGTGGACGACCTAATGCTGTTAATTTAATTGCAGTAAATCCTTCACGTCGAGTTGCTTCTGCAACTGCATCAATACAATTACAAAAAACTTCAACATTTTTATCACATTCTTTTTCACTTGTATAAAAATATGTTCTTGCATTGATAACATCAACACGACGATCACCAAATTCTTTATGAACAGTATAACGTTGATGGGTTGCTTCAATAGTTTTTTCATCAACCACGCCTTCAACAGCCTAAAAAAACCCGTTAGAATTAATTTAGTTTTCATAAAACTTACTTGTGGAATTTCTTGATCACCAACGATACCTTCAACAGCCTTTTCTTCTGCTTCCTCTTGAGAAATATCAGATTCAACACTGTAATCCAAAATTGATTTAACCCCAAAATTTCTTATCTTTTGAACGGTAGGAGCAATCTATAAAAAGGAACATAAAATGAAAAGGTAATCAAAGTCAAATGCATTTATTTATTTACCTCTTCCAGATTTTCACCAGCAACAAAATGACCGTAAAATGTTGATTTCAAAACACGTTTAAATAAAGTTGGACCAAGAGTTTTTCGTAAAAATTGTAAAATTCTTTGATTCTGTTGTACAAGAAAATCCATTGAACATAATCTTAATACAAGCAAAGCACGAAATAGTTCAAAATTTGTTTTACTCTAAAAATAATTTTTATTAAAAATTAACTAAATCAAATAGCAAACCTTAAATGCTTCTCTTGCATTTTCAAACGTTAAATCCAATTTATTATAGCATCTATCAACTTCTTGAATAGCTTCAGCTGAAGGCGTTACTGGAGATGCAACAGAAACCACAGAAGCACGAGACAGCAAAGAATTTTGAGGCTTTAAAAATGGTTGTGAATTATTATGGCTTTGACGATGAATAAGATATGATGGAGTTGCCAGTCTTGGTTGCCATACGCTTAACCGATAAGCATTAAACAATATTGTATGCGTGTTTTTCGAGGATACTTTACCGGGATACAGCGGCATTGTTTTCTGACAAAAATAATACCTAAATTACCGCATTATAATTTCTTTAAAAATTTACAAAAATGCATGAAGTTCAAATGATAAGAATCTATACAACGCGTAACACGATTTCCAAGGCCAAACAACTCAGACAAAAAAATCACGTTTATTTATTGAGGTACGAAGGGTAAAGGCTTTTTAAAAAAAATCGAAACAGTAACAATGAAGGGAAAGAAAGAAAAAAGTATTGAATGTTAAAAACTTTGCAAGTTTCACGCTTATTGAATAAAAATGAAAAAAAGAAGTGCTTGAATGTGGTTTACTTTGACGCAAATACGTAAAGAGCTGAAACTTGGATAATGCAGACATATGAACTCACGACGTTTGTTGACATCTGCTTTTTTATCTTGAAAGCTCAGTGCAAAGTGTCCTTAAACTTTGCACACACATGTTAAAAAAATATTTATTAAAAACTAGGTAAAAAAGTTAAACAAAAAGATGCCGAAATGGTAAAAGAAAAAAACTAATTTTAAACTTTAGGACGAACGTCTGGCCTTGATTTGGGAGAGAAGAGGACATCAAAAAGAAACAAAAAAATAAGTAAATCAAAGATCAGACACATTTTGAGGGAGTCAAAAGCATTGAAAATTCAACAAAAAAAAAAGGAAAAAGTAAAAATAAATGCAAAAATGTGGAAAATGTTTGAGCAATTTGACACGATGCTTAAAAAAATAACAACTGTCTCCTTTGAATAAAAGAGCCATTCATGAAAAAAAAATGTGATCATAATTTAAAAAAAAAGCTAAAAGCATTAAAAGTAAAAGTTATTAAAACAAACAAAATATTTGGTTCCACAAAAAGTTTTTAAAGAAAAAAATATAAAAAAGTGGAAAAAAAGTTGTGTGTGTCGCACATTTCGTTTTTCAATGCCTCAAAGGCAATGAGGAAAAAAAATTTGCCTCGTTCTTTTTTTTTCATTGAAAAGGTCTTGTAAAGAATTTTTTTGTCTGTGTTTAACGTTAAAAAGTTTATTCAACCAAAAAAGCATCGTTGTTTTTCTTTTAATATTTCTTTTATTCAATTTGTTTTTAATAATAATTGTTACAATTATTATTAAAAATATTACTAATATATGTTCAATTTTTAGCAGAATGTTACCAGCAATCAATAAACTTCAATTGCTTCAAACATGTTCAACTTTTATTCGTTCAATTTCTATTACTTCTGCTCGATTGAATATTGTTGAAAATGATAATGATGAACCAATTGTATTAGAAAAGAATCCATATGCAAAACCAAAACCAAAATGTATTTTATGTGAAAAAAAGATTGAACTCAATTACAAAAATACTCGACTTCTACAACAATTTGTTTCTACATTCTCTGGTCGGGTATATGAACGTCATGTTACTGGATTGTGCAATAAACAACATAAAAGACTTCTTGAAACAATTGCATTAAGTCGAAGAGCTGGATATATGCCTATTTTTGTCAAAGATCCAAAATATTTGAATGATCCAAAATTATTTGATCCACTTAAACCTTTAACTCCTCATTCTTATGCTTAGGTTTGATTCTGCTTTTCTTTTTTTGTTACTTGTTGTTGTTGATTAAATAATATCATATAGAATAGCTAATTATTATAACAAGATATACGTGTTTGTGTTTGATAAAATGATTTGAGAATTTTTAAAAGATACAAAGTTTATTTTTGCATTATTACATTAAAAAAATAATTTTATTTAATAACTTTAAGTTGACGGCCAATCTTTTTGAAAGCTGCAATACATTTATCTATTTGTTCTTTGGTATGTGCAGCAGAGATTTGAACTCGAATACGTGCTTTACCATTTGGAACAACCGGATAACTAAAACCAATAACATAAATTCCTTCATCAAGCATTTGTTTAGCAAATTGTTCTGCAAGACGTGCTTCGCCAAGTAAAACAGGACAAATTGGATGTGTTGGATTTCCAAGAACTTTAAAGCCTGCTTCATTCATTGCTTTACGAAAATGATCAACATTATCATGTAAAGCATGTGCAAAAGTATTATGTTCAATTAACATATCAAATACCTAAATATAAGTATGAAACATTGAAGCTTATAAAAATTTTCATTTGCTTACTTTTAAAGATGAACCAACAATGCTAGGTGCAAGAGAATTTGAAAAAAGATATGGACGAGATTTTTGACGTAAAAGATCAATAAATTCTTGTGGGCCAGTTGTATATCCACCCATTGCACCACCAAGTGCTTTACCAAGTGTTGAATTAATAATATCAACTTGACCATTTAAACCATATAATTCTTCAGTACCACGACCAGTTTTTCCAATAAAGCCTGTAGCATGACATTCATCCAAAAATAATAATGCATTATATTTTGTTGCAAGGGCCGTAATCTCTTTTAAAGGTGCAACATCACCATCCATTGAAAAGACGCCATCTGTGACAATAACGCGACGACGGCAATCTTAAAAAGAATACGGTAATTTTTGAAAAAAAACAAGGTAATAACCTTTAGCTTCATTAAGTTTTCGTTCCAAATCTACAAGATCTAAATGTTTGTAAAGGAGTCGTTTTGCTTTTGAAAGACGAATTCCATCAATAATTGAAGCATGATTTAATTCATCTGTGATAATTGCATCCTCTTTTGCTAAATAAAAGTCTACGTGTATTTTTTCAAAAAAATTTAATTATTGTAGTCATTTTACTTGTAAGAACTTCAAAAACGCCTGCATTTGCATCAAAGCATGCCGCATATAAAATGGCATCATCACGTCCATGAAAATGAGCAATTTTCTTTTCCAATTTACGATGAATATTTTGTGTGCCACAAATAAATCGAACAGAACTTAAACCAGCTCCATGAGAATCTAAGACATCTTTACCAGCCTATAAAAATAGAATTTCACTTTTGAAAAATAATTATGTTACATCAAAGCACACACAGACAAAAAAAAAGCAAGCCCCTTACTTTAATAACATCAGGATGGCTACTTAAACCAAGATAATTATTTGCACAAAAATTCAAATATTTTCCTTTAAATCCTTCAACATCAATTTCCATTCCTTGTCGGCCAACAATAACACGCTCAGTTTTATATGTACCAGCATCCTGTAATAAATTAGCTTATTGAAAAATAATTATATTTTCAATTAAAATTTTCATACTCTTATATTTTTAAGTTCACTTTTAAGTTGTGAAACAAGTTCTGCTCGAGCAGTAGACGAATACCCGCGTGTTGATTTATGAATAACGGGAAAGAAACGCAACATTCTTCAATCGACAAATTTGATCACAAATGAAAAAAATAATTTTGGTGAAAGTTGTTAATTGATTTAAAAAAAATTTTTTTCCTTCCATTTTTTGTTTCATGAATTTTTTGTGAAAATTATTCAAAGTTTATTTCCCTAATATTTATTTTTTGATACAAAAACATTTTAAAAAAATAAAACAGAATTGCACTTTTTTGTTTGTTAAAATACACTTGTACTTAATGTTGAACGGTATGATACTGTAACAGGTTGAAACCCGTATTTTGAATTTCTTGAATCTCGTCGGATGATATGATTTCTAACATCCCTATTTAAAAATGCATATAAAATCCAATTTCCTAAAATTAAAAATAAAAAAAATGAAAAATAGCCTTTGAACTTTTCTTTTCTTTTCTTTTTACCTGCAGAATTAATATAGGGTAACATATTACCAAAGAGACTCCCAGTTTTGAACCTAAAAACCGGTTTTATTATTTCTTTTAAGAAAATCTCGCCACAAACCATGTTTCATCATCATCATTTTCTAATGCAGGTATAGAAATATGAAATATTTGTGCAACTAATGGTAAAGCAGTAAAGAAATGAAATGGTGCCCAACAAATAAAATGCTTCAAAAAAGTTATTAATTATTATAAAAATTTTATTTTTAAAACTTACAAAAATTGCTATCCTCCATATTGATTTTGTCAATTCACACATATATCGGGGTCTTCGAATTTGACTTGTATTAAAACCTTAAAATTAATATTTTTTAAACTTATTAATTGTTTCTTTCTATTTTACCTTTTCTTTCATGAAATCTTTGTCGAACGTGTCGAACAAGCATAAAATAGCATATTGCCATAACGCATAATGGCACAGCAAAACCGCACATAAATGTATAATTAATAAAATATGGTGAAATTTCTGTTGGCATTACATTTAGGCATACCACTGGCGGTTCAGTAATATTTATAGGCTAAAAATTAAAAATTTTCATAAATTTTTTTTAAAAATTTAATAAAAGTACATAGGGTACAACTTCTGTATACATTATTTCCCATACAACTGGAACAATGACGCATGCAATAATTCCAATTGTAATTGGAATAAACGTTGTCAAAGTTGCTGAAGCAGTATATCTCCATCTTGTACATACAACAAGATATCGTTGCAAGCTCATTGCTGTTAATATTACAACAGAAAATAATTTTCCACCTATTAAAAATAAACTGAAATATTTAAAATTTTTTGGAATTTTTTTACCTCGATCAATTGCAGTATGTGTACGACAAAGCTTCAAAAAAATTATAAATTATTAAAATCAATTATTTAAAATGCGCTTACAAAATCTCCAAAAAGCCATCGACCAAGAAAAATATGTAAAACTGACATTGGAATTGTAAGAAGGACCATAAAATCTGCAACCGCTAACACAAAAATAAATGCCCGTAATCTTTCACTTGGAGTTAATGGAACTGCCGCATAATGTCTATCAAAACAAAATAACCTACAGATTAAAAAAATTTTGCTAAACTGTTTTTTAAAACAAGGGGGGGGGGGATATATACCTTGATCGATATAATGCAATTATTACCCATAAATTTCCAATAAACCCAAATAAAAATGCTCCTGAGTATACAGCACATACGAATGCAACAGCCCACATCCTTTGAGTATTACTTAAGTCATGAAAGCTAAAAAAGTATTTAAAAGAAGTTTTTCTTTGTTTCTGAAAAAAAGTACTGATTTAAATTATTAAGTAACACAAAAAAGAAGGCCGAGAGAGAAAAGAAAGAAATGATACATTTTAAAAAGATAAGGGAAAAATATCAGATTCTGAGAAAACGGAAACGAAGATATTGTAAATGCAAATTAAAGAAGAAAAAAACATGCAAAAAAAAAGAAATAAAAAGAAAAGCAACATTTTTTAAGAACTATAAATGGCAAAAGCTGTTATCAAAAAAAAACGAAGAATGAAGCAACCAACAACCATATTACCTTTGTAAAAACATTTTTAAGCTATAATTAACCTCCAAAAACATCATCCTTTTTTATCTATGTCATAAGAAAAACCTGTAAATGATATTCCTTTTTTAAAAGCTTTTTTTGCCTATAAAAGATAAAATGGAATATAATTGTAAGTATTTTATATTTTTATATATCAGTTAAAAATTTGAAAGCCGGAAATTTGTAGGATCGGAACGCATTTTTAAGTAGCAGCTTTCAAATAAAATAAAATGAAAATTTATCGGAAGCAAAAGTTTAAAAAGTTGCAAATAATTATCAAAAATTGAATATCAGCTCAATTTAAAATTTTTGTCGAGAAAAAAGGGATACTTAAAAATTTTAAAAACTAAAATTAAAAAAAGAGACAGAAAAAAAGTGTGTATTAAAAAAAGAAACTTAAGTGTTGCAAAAAATTAAATATGAATCACAATTTAAATTAATGAGATACTACGATTTTTACATAAAAAGAAAGAAAAAAAGGCTGGCAGTAAATTAAAAAAAATAGCTGGAAAGGAAACTAGCAGTTTTTTTTAAAGAGGGACATAAAAGGTTATACTGAAAACGATAAATATCTTGAAAATCTTTTTAAGCTTCCCCCTTTTTATACCGTCTTTTTCCACCCCCAAAGAAGCACTTGTTTTTCAAAAAACAATGTTTTTTCTTCTATTTAGTACTTTAAAAGGTTCTCTTTTTTTCGGTAATTACATATTAAAACAAGGCCAAAAATCAGTAGAAACGAAAAAAAAATTTTTTTTATGTGAAAGTACAAACCTTGGCGTATGAGGAGCACTTTCTTCATGTGTCTCCCAAAAATGTATAAGTCCAATTAAATGAGTATTGAATTCCATTTGGCTACCGTAAGACAAAATGAAAAATCAAAATAGAGAAAATGGACAGCACAAAAAAATAACAATAAACAAAAAATTAAAATTTTTATAAATATTTTGTAATATTTTTTTGTCTTTTGCCATAAACAAATGATTTTCTTTTTTGCGGCTTTCAAAGAATTGTCCATTTCCGAAAAAAAAGAAAAAGATCTTCAATAAGGGTAATCAAAAAATTTAAGACAAATTTGAACTAATTTTAAGAAAAAGAGAAATTTTAAAAAACTTTTTGTTTTCAAATTGGATCAGTTAAAAAACTTATGTAAGAATTTACAAAAAAAAGATACTAAGAATTTACTTCTTTTTTTTCATTCAAGAATGACAAAATTTTTGTGCCTCCTTTTTTTCTTTAATTTTTTACAAAGTTTTTTTTGACGAAGAAGAAAAAACCTAACCCTTTTTTTCGAGAAAGCTTTACTTTTGGTGCGTCGATTTTTAAATAATTTAACGCTTTTTTGTTGTTTTAAAACAATATATATGAGTTCAAACTTTTTCTTATACATTTTTTTGTTTCTTCCAAAAATTACTTTGTAAAAATGAATAAATGAAAAACTAATTTATGCTTTTTTGGGTCTAATTTTGTTATGATGACATTATCTGCAAAAATGGCATTTTTAATATAAAAACATATGAAACATGGTGATGAAGGAAGACGTATGTCTATAAAATAGGTAAGGGATAAAGATTAAATTTCTTTTTACCAAAATATGTATTCTCAAATATATATTTTTTATGTTTGAAGTTTAAACAAATGTTGTTATGAAATATGAGAACATTGAGAAATATTAATCACCTTTCATGTTTTTTTATTTATGAACTTTAATTAATTGTTTAAAATTTGAAGAAAAAAATTTGGAATTTTATCATAACATTTAATTGAAAAGAAAAGGAGATAAACCAGTTTTTAAACGGTTCAGCTTTTGATGTTTTTAGCAAATTCCAAAAATGAAAAATGTATTACGTAAGCACTCTTTTTTTACTAATCAGCCAAGTGACATAAAAAATAGAAAAAGCAAAAAAAGTAAACGCTGACTCAGAAGATTTTTTTGCCATACCGGTTCCTCTAAAATTTTCCGTTGAATAAAAAAATGCTTTACAAAGTGAAAGTTTCACCGCATGCTTCTTTTTTTTCTTCTTCTTTGATTATCGTGACCACCATCAGAACAAAAAAAAAGGGATGATGGTAGAGGGACCGGATAGGCCGTTTTTTTTGTCGTTGATGGCTGTGATATCTCTCCTTCTTTTGGCCTAAGAAGGCGTAACAATATTTTTGTTAAAGCATTTCTAACCGGTTTATGCTTTTTTTGGATATGTTGTTCGTCCTGATCGCTTTTTCTTCGTCTTCTTTTTTATGGCAAGTATAAATAAAATAGAATCATTGATAGAATCGGATAAATCACAGTCGTGGTTTAGTAACGCATTTTTTAAAGAGGGAAATTTAAAAAAATGCTTAAGTTTGTTGCATTAGCTTTAGTGGCATTTTTGCCACAAATGGTTGATTCTTGTGGATGTGGAATTGGCTTACCACCCCCTTGCCCACCACCCCCACCTCCAATGTGTATGCCCTTGCCACCCCCATGTCCATTGTAAGTTTTTCTAATCTAAAATTTATGATCTAATTTAATTCTAAATATTTTTATGCCTCCACCCTGTCCCCCAACATTTTGCCCTCCACCACCTCTTTGCCCTCCTCCACCTCCACCCCCACCACCACCAATGTGTCCTCCTCCTTCACCATGTGGAGGAGGATGCGGTGGAGGATATGCTCCTGCACCAATTATGCCATATCAACCACCTGTCCCAGCTTTTAATGATTGCTGCTGTCAATGTGGTTCACCATGCCGATATCGAACAATGCGAGCTCGAACACATGGTGCAAAAATTTTTTCTGCTTTATCTCTTGAATTAGAAGAAGATCCAACATGTAATTCAATGAAATTAAGAGATATTATTGAAGAAGTAAGTGATACTTTTAAAGATTAATCTTTCTTTCTAAAATTAGATAATTATCCTTTGCATTTTATTTAGAATATTACTAAAGATCCAACAATATCAAAACGTGCAATTCAAAAAGCTGCTGAAGAACGCCTTGGTTCAAAGATTAATGTCATCTGTGCAAAATCTGATTTTAGCTATGTTGCATATACTGAAACATATTGTCAAGCATCAAGTGGTGAAGTGACATGTTATGCATTTAAGCCACAATAAAAAAGAGCTACTATCCCTGTGTTCCATTTTTTGTTTTTTTTTTCTACTCCATTTATCTGTGTGTATTTGAGCATTTATTATTGTTAAACCTTTTAATACTATTATTTGTTATTATTTTTTTTTAAAATGGCAAATAAACAATAATCAATTTAATATTATTTTTTTATAATAAAAAATGTTGGTTTCAATTAAGTTTTTGTTGTTTGCACAAAACAATAGGATTATGTAAGATGAAGAGATCAGCCAAAAAAAGGAAAGAGAGAGAGAGAAGATAATGCCCTAAGGCAAATATCACTTCTACTTTTTATTTATTCTATTGAAAATAGATACATTAAATCTCTCTCTTTTTTTATTACTATTATTCAATTGAACATGTATAACCGCATGTTTAGAAAAAAAGCTGGAAGGAAAATAAATGTACATAAAAAGATTGATTATCAAATAAAATAAGCTTCTTCCTCCCTTTTTTTGCGTTTCACTTTTTTTTCTTTAACCCTGATTAACTCATTTATCAAATAAAACGCACTTCAAAAAAAGGGTTTTAAATCAAAAAATGTAAGGTTTCTGGAAGCATCAAAAAAACAGTAGCTTTTTCAAAGAAAAATCTTTTTTTTTCGTTTTTTTAAAAAAATGGCTTCTTGTACGTCATCTACTTATTTATTTTTTGGCGGCAATAAAAGCTTTAAAAAAACGAAAAGAGAAATACAAAAAAATATATGGAACGAACCCATGTTAAAATGCATTCTATTTTCATTGTTTAAAAAAACAATATATATTTATACATTGGTTTTTTTAAGTCTACAAAAACTCATTTATTTGTTTTAAACTGCAAGATTAAAATTATGACTTTGAATCAATTTTTTTTCTTCCTTTAAAAAAGGCAAAGACAATAATAACCCTTTTTAAAAAAAAAAGTACATTTGAAAAGTGCCCCCTTATTTGCCGTTAAAAAGTCATTCATAAAAAACATTTTTTCTCCATTTTTAACTTCTTCAAACTTTTTTTGTCTACCTCCAAGAATGGTTTTTTCTTTGATGATTTCAAATATTATTTTATATTTTCCATTTTTTATTTCTTCTTCCTCCCCTCTTTTGACGTTAAAGCAACAACACTATATATTTTTTTTATTCACGCTTGATTTGTATGCTCCGTGCATTTACACATACTGACTTCCGACATCCCCTTTTTTTGGAGGAAAGGAACCTTTTAACATTAAAAAAAGCCAAGGTAGTTTAAAGATTTTTTTTGGCATTTTACTAAACTTTGTTTGTTGTGAAAAAAAGGAGGGAAGAATAGCATTTAAGCTTCATTTTTTTTCGAGTGTTTGTGCGAAACAACTGGTTTTTCTTTAAATATATATATTTTTAGTTAATACTATTGTTGCGCAAAAAAAATAATGTTAAATTCTTCATAATTTTTATTAAAAAAATGTTTTAAAAAACTTTTGCATTTTTAAAAATTTTTTTCTTTGTTTTAACTTCCTTTTTTTGAAACCATACACCACCACCGTCTCTTTCTATCTCTTCATTGATGCCGATAAAATATGCTTAAAATTTAAATTATTTAACAAAACTTAAATGTTATTTGTTTGACTGTCTTAAAAGTTCTTTCGAGACTTCCGAAATTCAAAAAAATCCCCAAATTTGAAAAAAAAACCCATCTTTTCAGACAGTAATTTTTTCTTCTAAAATGGGATACACGAAATGTTTCCTGAAACAACATTTCTTAAACCGGATAAATCTTTTCAATCCAAAAACAGAATATTTGCAGAATATTTAAGATTAAATTGCCTTTATTTAGATTTTATGACAACATTTTATAAAATTCTAAAATGTTGAAAAAAAGAGATGAAATCTAAGGAAATGACCACCCGAATATTTTTAATATTGCATTTTGTTTTAAAAGAAAAAAAGTTTGTTTAAACAAGGAAAAACCATCTTTGTTTTAAAAAAAGCAAAAAAGCAAAAGAAATTTCCTCGTTTGTAATGAAGCATTTTTTCTTCGTTGTTTTATTTTCATTGTGCCATTTTTTCCCTATGGAATTTTTTTAACGTCTTTTGTTATTGCGCAGTAAATTCTAAATATGGCATTTCTATTACAGTTTTATGCTTCTTTTCAAACACCTACAAATTGTATCGTCTTTTTTGTTCCTCTCTTTATTTTCATCTTTTTTATCCATTTTCTTAAATTATTCGTGAATTTTACAAACATTTTTTATTATTTTTCAAAAAAAAGAACTTCCGCAATTGAAATTTATTTCAGAATACAACTGTAAAATTCTGAATCCACTTCAAATATTTGTTGATTTTTTTCTTCCATTTTTTTTAACATACCTGTTAAACGAATCTTCAAATTTTGCAATTTTTTGTTCCCCTTTTTTTGGCATTGTCTTCATCGTCTTCCTTTTTAAAAAATATTTTAAAAGAAACGACGTGAACTTCGTTCTTAAAGATTCATACAAGTCATGAATGACACACGACAACTTTTTTTCAACATTTCTAACAACACCGACGACGACGAAAGAAACATCAGTAGCAGTAGCAAAGTTAAACTTTGGAATATAACATCCCAAGAGGTGGTGGCAACGACAACTGCAATGTCGTGGGTGCAAAATGACGCTTATGAAGAGAATATTTCAGAACCCACTATTACAGATACTCCAGGATTGGGTATGAAAAACTAATTTTTTTTTGTCATGGGTTAAGAAAAGTTAAAGCATTGTAACTGCCGTCACAAAAAAACATAAAAAAATGAATAATAGTTGTTCAAGAATTTTAAAATGATATTTTAAATAGCTACGTTCAAAAAAGTGTTAACGTAGTTATTTGGCAATAAAAAATAAAAAATTAATACTTTTTAAGCAAAAGCACCCACGTCAACAAATTTTTGCTATTACCGTAATAAATCCTTTTTTTTAACAAAAAAAATTACATACTTGGTTTTTCAAGCAATGAAAATTTTGAAATAACTTTGCACTAAAATTTCTGTAACTTATTTTTTTGGTTAAATTAAAATTAAATTTTGCAGTAGTAAATAGCAAAAAAAGACAATTTTTTTATTCCCAAAAAATATAATTTGATTTTAAAGCTGTCAACAAAAATCCATTTAGAATTCAACTTTGACATTTGACATAAAACATGTTCTAAAAAAACATATTTAAAACAACATTTTTATATACTTCCTTTTATTTATTTCTTTTTTTTAGTGATGTATCCGAGTTTAAAGAATCCGGATACTGCAGTATTTACGGTTGCATCAATTTATTTAATATGTTTTGTAATTGGAATATGTGGAAATGCTTCAACATTGACAGTAATATTTGGATTGGGAACACCGCAAGGTAATCGAAGAAAATCATCCGTTTCAACAATGAGTTCAACAAGTGATTGCTTTCGAATTTATGTTGCTGCCCTTTGTATTGTTGATACATTAGTTTTATTGAGTTTACCATGGGGTAATAAAAAATTTTACAATGTTTTAAAAAGGAATCTACAGTAATAACTTTTAGCAATCGTTGATAGTTTAATAGGTTTTTGGATTTTTGGAACAGCAGCATGCAAAATCCATCATTTATTTGGTTCTGTTGGAAGAATTGCTTCTACACTTTTGGTAAAATAATTGCTATTCAAAAATAAATACAAAAATTTTTTTCAGATAACTGCAATGTCAATTGATCGTTATTTAATTGTTGCATATCCACAAACATTTGGAACTCGTTCTGCAAAAACTACAACCATCGTTGTTGCAGCATTATTTGGTTTAGCTTTTGCTGTACTTCTTCCACTTTTGGTAAAAAAAACTAATAATTTGGCTATTTATTTTTTGAATAACACTTTTTTTTTCATTTTAAGATATTTGCGCAAGCTCAAAGTTTAGTCGTATACCAAGGAAATCATTCAACTGCAGGACACTTGACAATACGAGTTTTTAAGTGCGTTGATGGAATGCCCATAAATTTATTATTTTGGTTTACTGGTTCAACATTTTTTGTTGGATATGTTTGTCCAATGTTTGTTATAACATTATTCAATATTGGTTTACTTTTAAAAATAAGGTTGAAAATAATTTGAAAACCAGAGTACAAAAAATTTTTTTTAGAAAGCATCAAAGAAAAATTTCAATACGTAGTATGATTCCAATGAAGCGTGTAACAGCATATATTGCAGCTATAGCAAGTTTTTATTTTCTATGTTGGACACCGTAAATTTATTAAATTTTCCTAAAAAAGTGATAAAAAGTTTTTTTCAGATATTGGGCAGGCAAGTAGTTGCTGAAAAAATTAAACTGAAATTTTGAGACGAAAAAATTTCAAACCAATTATTAATAAAAATAATATAAAATTTTTAGGAGTCGTTTATGTTAGTTATGTTGATTTATTTGAAACTCGTGAATTGCGTGAATTAACAAATGCATCAGAAAAGACAATGTTGGTATTATATTGTGCACATATATTTCCATATATAAATACAGCAGTAAATTGGTTTTTATATGGAAGGCTTGCAAGTAATCTTAGTCGAACTCGACAATCAAATACAACAATACAATGCAGTAATTCACGAAATGGAATATTTCCTGGAAGTGAAAATAGTCCACCAATTCGAGTAAGACCTGGAATTCCATTATCTTCATCAGCAGGTGATACACAAAATCTTTTATCTCATCCTGAAGCAATTTTACATAATAGTGAAGTAACACGAAATGGAGATTTTTGGTCTACAAATGTTAGTAAACTTAATGATATTAAAGCAACACATCACAGAAAAATAACAAGTTAAAAAATGTTGATAAAAAAATATTAGTTTATGTATTTTTGTAATTTTTTCGGGTTCATATTTTTGATTTAAATATTTATTCTTTCTTTCCAAGTTTTTTTTGCCAAACAGCTTTAATAAATTTTAAAAATACAAAATAGTTTATCCTTGGCAGGATGGAAAAAAGCGGAGGATTAAAACATTCGAAAAAAGAAAAACTATAAAAATTATAGAAAAAAATAATAACAAAAAATTAACAAGCCGTTTTTAAAAAAGAGAATAAGTAAAAAATCCAAAATCTGTATATTTGACATATAATAATTTTCAAGCTGTGCACGAAAGAAACTTGGAATGACCTGATAATTTATTTTATATCATGTTCAAATATAATAATAAGCAACAAAAATTTACAACAATAATGAGGCAGAATATGATTATCGATTTGTTGAGGTTAAGTAAATAAAAAAAGTGATATATATATTAGTATAATTTGAATGGCTGCAATAGTAATAATTGCCCGTAAAAAAAGAATGATAAAGCCATAACAAGAAAAAGGCAAGATATCTGGGAGTTTTCAATAAATTAATAGATTGTTAGAAATAAGGAGCAGAAGCTTGAACATTAACATGATTTGTAAAAGCAACATTTATTTGATCCATATTAACTCCAGGTCCCATTGCTTCATCATATGCTGGAGGATTTGCAGGTGCATAACTTGGATAAATATTACCATTTTGTTGATGGCCATTTGTTGGATATGGTGGTGATTGATTCATTTGCATTGTATCAGGTTGTTGTTGCTGATACTGCTGTGGTGGACGTGGAATAATATTATTGGCTTTCATATATGAAACAATTTGAGTTGGAACTTCTGCTAATACTTCTTTGGCTAATAAATACTGAAGTCTTTCTTGTTCATATGGTGAAACCATACCACCTCTTTTGAAAAATTTGCGAAATGGTACAAATTGTACGATATCACGCTTTGCCTAGAAAATCCAGAAAAATTCAAATATTTTTATTTATTATTATTTTTACATACCGTTCGGCCATTGGCAGTAAGAAGTACGTCATCAGAATCGAGTTCATCCATTTTATCAAAATCTGCATCACCAACTCCAACAATAATAACTGATAAAGGTAAAGTTGAAGCCTAAAAGAGCAAGTAATTATCAATTCAGAAAAACATAATACATACCATAATAATAGCATTTTTTGTTTGTTGCATATCAGAAATGACACCATCAGTAATAATCAATAAAATTTGATATTTTCCACCACCTGGTGGATAATATGCAGCTTTTCGGGCAGCTTCATTAATGGTAGGCGAAAAATTAGTTGGACCATATAGGGTTGTATTTCGAAGTGAAGTTGCATATGCTTGCATAACACCTTCAATACCATGAACTTCAGAATTATTTAAATTCTAAAATATATTAAACAATAAATAATTATAAACAATGAAATTAAATATCATACTAATGGAAAGAGATGACTAACTGCATAACTTGGTGGAATCTGAGCCCCAAAACCGTATGCAGAAAAGTTCTTTGTTTTATTATATGCTTGACAAATTTCAAGGACAGCTTTAATTGCCATTTGATATTCATTACTTGAATGTGGATTACAAAAATGTAGTGATGAAGGTACGGTAACGGCACCATTGGAAGCAGTAAAATCAACAGAAACAGTAAATTCAAGTTCCAATCTAAAATAAATACAAAACTATAATAATCACATTGACAAATATAACGAACTTACCCTCCATGAATAAAATCCAAAAATGTATATTCTTGTTCCAATTTTGCAAGTTCAAATCTCAAAATACCAGAATTTTTATATTTCTTTCCTTTTTTAGCCTTTTTCTTTTCGTTAATAAGTTCTAATTCTGTGATATCACCAGAAGCTAATTTATTGACGGTTGCAGTTGTAATTCCAATCAAGTCATGTCTGGAACTAAAAAGGTAAAAACGGTGTTCGATAAGGTGGCTTTTTTGCTTGCGTGTGCACAATTTAAAAAAAGGACAAACACACAAAAGCAAAAGAGGAAACTGTGGACTTGCAAAAAAGCAAAGAAAAAATTAGTGAGGCAGATTTTAAACATAAATAGTAAAAAATTCCCCTACCCTCCATCATTATCATAATCAAAGCATTCAATAATAAAATCACTAAAAAGAAGAAAATTAATATATATGCGAAGGATTAAAGATATACCGATTTTTATCACCTTGACAAAGTGCTCGAACAGAAATACTAAAAGGTTTCCATTCTGGATTCAATGTTCGTTTAATAACTTCTGTACGATGTACCAATTGCCGTCTAAAATAAATGACGATATTTATAAATATCATATTTTTTTTGACTTACGTTCCATCTCCAACCGGACGATAAATATTCAAAAATGGATCAGATTTCCCAAAGAAATCTTTTTTATCCAAGCCTATTCCATGAACAATAAATCTCATAGATTCTGTTTGTCCTTCATTTACTTCTTCAGCATGAATTGTAATCGTTCCTTTTTGTTTTAAATCCCTAAACGCAGAAAAAAAGATAAATAAGATTTAAAAAAAACATATATATATTTTTCCTTACTTCAAAGGAAGCGTCAAAGTTGAAAATGGAGAGGCAACGATATCAGCTAAATCACATTCAGCTCTTCCAAGAAAATCATGATGTGATAAAGCTTGTGAACCACTATCAATATCATAGCTTAAAAAAGAAATTAATTATTACATGTTAAAAACTATTTAAAAAACTGTTACATTTCAAATTTCATTCGTTGCCTTTCTTCAAACATGTAATCAATAATAATTTTACTATTCCATTCTGGATTTAAACAATTTTTTACACATTCTGTTCGGCCTCTTTCACCATATTTTAATCCAGCATCTGCAGAATGAAATGCTTCAAATATAACGCATAATGGATCAGATTTTGAAAAAACATCACTATCTTTGAGATTCCTAAAAAATAATAGTAAAGAAAATTGTAAAAAAGTTATTTAATAAACATACTTTGCAGATAAAGTTAATTCTATTTTTGTAGCTGGAGCATTTGGATTCATTTCCTAAAAATGCAAAATAAAATAAGAAACAATGTGAAAAAAAGAACACGATGCAAGAACAAAAAAAGAGGTTTATGACTGACTACTGGCACTTTTTCTTTTTTGGTTTCGTTAAAAATTTCAAATTAGGCTCCAAAGCATTTTTGAAATAAGCAAAAAGCAAAAAGAATAGAAAAAAAGGAAATTACGAAAAAAAAGAAAAAGCTTAAAAAATGCTTGTGCAACATTCATTCCCCGTGACTTGGCCATAAATGGCGCTTCTCCTCTTTCTTCTTATAAATAGTCATGGTCAACAAGGATGAAAACGAGATAGGAGGAAAGAAGCATCCCATTTTATTTTTTTTTCTCAAAAAAGGAGCCGCCGCATATTCCTTTTCTTACACATCAAGTAGCTTTCGTTCTTTTTTTTTGTAACTTGCATCTGCTTTTATGCTTATTTCTTTTCCTTGGATGAAATAAGATAAAAAAAAGTAACGAAATTTTTTGTTTTTGCAAGAGCAAATTTTTTAAGCATCTACCGACAGAAAAAATAAAATGACGTAGCCAATTTTCCATTTATATACTATAGTGTTACTAAAAATAACAAAATTTTGACGTCATAAAAAACAAAAATTTTTTGTTGTGCTGCTTCCAACTTTTGGACACATTACGTCCGAAAAAAGAGCAAGTGTTGTTTTATATCTATTTTTTTCGGGAGAACAATAGTGTAAAGCAATCAGGTGGGATTGAATACAAAATAAGAGAGGGGTTAGGTCAACGACAACATTACGCGCACTATTGTTATACTTTCTAAGACCGGAAGACATTAATTTTGTATACAAAGTCATGGAAAGCACTTTTTTTTATCAACTTTTAACGCTTATATATTTAGAATAATTAGTAAGGGAGGTACTTTTTTCAGTGAACAAAACTAGAGAGAAAATAACACGTCAAAGATAAAAAAAGAACTATAAGATTTCATCACATAAAAAAGAAGGAAAGTACTTTTCTTCCTAAAATCAAAAACGAATACGTAAGCACAAACATAACATTTTGCAATGATTAAATTTTAAAAGTTTTACGACGCAATTGTATGGGACAAAAATAAATTTTATTAAAATTTTTATCAAAAAACCGAAAATTATTTTAATGTATTTATTTATTTATTTATTGCCATACGACAATACATAAAACAAAAAAGAAAAGTTGACTTATGTACCACCTGCGAATGAATCAATGACATGATAAATATTCATATATTTATGTCAAAAAAACATTTTTTTCAATCTATTTTATTGATCTTTAGCATTTCTCTTATAAACCTCTCATATTTTTTTTTTTGTGAAAGCAATAAAACCCTAAAAAAGCGCCTTTTTTTAACTTGAGAACAGCATTTATGTCAATATAAAGATGCAAAGACGAAACAAGAGAAAGAAGAAGAAGAAAAAAGAAAGCTGACTCACCCTTGTAGGATATTGTGGCCAATTTCCCCAATTTTCGGCAGGAACACTAAAACAGCAGGAGTCATAAAATGCTTCAAAGCCGGCATTTGGATTAAATCTTATTTGTGGATCAGTTGTTGCATCTTCTTGGGAAGGAAAATCATCAATTGGTGCAATTCCACGTGGTGCCCGCTTTCTCTCTTGTACAACATGCTCAGGAAGTTGTTCAAGCTTTTCCTCAGAATGGCATCGTCGAAGTCTTTCAATTAAACTTTTACGAGGTTTTGAAGAAATTGCTTGGTCATAACTTGGTGGAGGATTTAATGCCGCATCTGTTTTTCGTCGGGTATTAAGTAATCGTCGAACATCTGTCTCTGATTTACATGTAATCGGTTCAGGAGTTGAAAGTTTTAAACGAAATTTTGAAGAAGTTGTTGGCAAATGTATTCGACCAGCCATATTTATTTTTTTCCCTTTCTTTTTAAATATTTATAAAATTATAAAAAGCTTTTTTGATTTGAATTTGAAACAACTGCAAAAATGAAAAAAAAGAAGGGAGAAAAAAACGAAGAAGCCCAGAAAAAAATAAATAAAAAAATAAATAAATAAAGCCAAAAAGTTAGAAAGTCAAGAAGTAGAATAACCGCTAATTGGTTGTTGGTGTGACAGAACAATCAAAGAATTATCCATTGCCATTTTTTTCTCCTCTCTATCTTTCTTTTTTTAACTCTTCAACATTTAAAAAAAACACCAATTGTTAAAATTTTTGTTTCAAGAAGATGAAAAAAAATCATTTATTTTTTGTCTTAACTTTTCAGCATTTTTTGAAAATAGATTTAAATTCCACATTGAAGAAAAAACGAGAAAGAAATGTTCAGAAACACACACCCACGTTTCTTCGAGGGCGGATATAATAATAATATATGTATTGGAAAAAAATGAAAAGCTTAAAAAACAAGCAAGCAGGCATTTTTCTTAAAGTACCTTTTTGTCCGGATTTTCAACCTCTCTCTCTCTCTCTCTCTCTCTCTCTAATATCAAAGTCATCAAAGAATGAATGTGAATGTTTCAACTTGATCAACGGCACATAAGGTTTAAAAGCAGGAATGCTTTGTTCAAAAAGAGTCAGAAAGGAAAATAATGAAATTAACGAGATCAGTTGTTTTTAATTCTTTTGCTTGTTTGTGTTTTTGAAAAAAAAGAAGTGAAAATTGTCATCAAGTTTATTTTACAGTTTTTTTTTTTTCATTTTCAAAATAGCAGCTTTTTGTGTTTCCACTTTCATCATTGTTTTTATTTTTTATATTTTTGAGAAAGGCTCTCTTTTTTCTCTCATATGTTCAAAAATGATTAGCTTAGACATTTTTGAAAGCATCTGTTTCAGTTATCTTTTATTCGTCAAAAAAAAGAATTTAATTTAATTTTGAAGAGGCTTTTGGAAAATAGTCACAAAAACTGAAACAAAAAGAAAGAAAGAGACGATATAGCTTTTGAGGATTTGGTATAAAAACTGCATTTTTTCTCTCCTTTAATTTTAATGCTGTTAGTTTACCATTCATGCTAGCTTTTTTTTGCGATCGAAAATTCAAAAAGCTTCCGCTTTCGCAAAGATTTTCATTTTATCTTTTTTCATCGTCTTATCCGTAACATATTTGTTTTTATTTCATTTCACTATTCTAGAAAAATTCATTTATTTTTTTCCGGAAACCCACCCACTATATTGTTTTTTTTACGTGTACAGTCTTGATCAATTAGCATTCGCTTTTGCTTCTTTCTTTTATTTTTTACCGCAAAATACACAAAAAAACACAAAAATCGCAAATAAAAAAAACAAAAACGTCCGCCGTCTTCCTTTATTTCTATTTTATTTTTATTTTTAAACTTTTATTCTGGAGTTTTTTTTGTCTCAGGAAGTTGTTTGTTAGTAACGGCGGATTTGCGCGCTTCCTTCCTTTTTAACTTTTTGGTTTCTGTTGCAAAAAAATATAACGAAAAAGTTTTTTTTTTCGTCTTTTCTTTTCAAAGCTGCTATCATTATTTTTGGGTTGTAAGTTTTTTTCTCTTGGCATGCCAGCTATTTTAACATCAGAAAATATAGACAGTTATCAAAAGCGAACTTCACCAAGAGCTGAGTAAGTTAAATTTTATTTTTGTCATTTCATTTTTTTTACTTTTACGTGAAAATTGTGTTCGGGTTAAAAGTGATTGATAGACGCGTTTTCATTGACATAAGAGCTTGTCACAAGCAAATACCTCTTTTATTCTTTTTTTCTTTTTTAAATGCGTTTAAAAACAACAAAGAAAAGATATTAATATGTATTTTGTGATTTTCTTTCTTCAGAAGAATGACTACCGTTAACCATAGTTCATCGTATAATCGAACCTATGAACGAAAGGTTGTTGAAGATGGACCTCGAGGTGGAATTCCTTCAGCATTTCAAGGCCTTTCAAATATGTCTTCATTCCAAGTATGGCATATTATTAGGGGATGTCCAGATGTTACGTAATAGCATTTTTCGGTTTACTCCCCCCCCCCCCCCTAAATCAAAGGAACTTTTTGCCGCACACATCAAAGGCGGTACCCCCCCCCCTTTACGTAACATCTGGACAGCCCCTTGGTAAATGCAAAATTTGCATAAATTTCAATTTTTTAGCCATCATCTTCATTCATTATGAGTCCACATAATTATCATTTTGGTAGCAGCACTTCTGGCTCGTTTCATGCCAGTGATGATAGCTTTTCTGCAACTTTAGATGTATCTGCATATGCTCCAGAAGATCTTAAGGTATCAGTTGTTGGCCGACATATTGTTATTGAAGCAAAACATCCTGAAAAGGCTGATGAACTTGGACTTATTGAACGTTCATTTACTCGAAAATTTGTTTTACCTAAAAATGCTGATCCTGAAAGTGTTTCAAGCAATCTTTCATCTGATGGAATTCTTACCGTCCAAGTACTTCCACCAAAACCAAAGGTAACGATTTTTACAAACATTTATAATCAAAAATACCTTTTTAATTTGTAGGAAGTTTCTCCATCTCGTACAATCCCTATCAAAATTGTCACTGGCGGTACTTCAAATGGAACAGAAAAGAAGAATTAAAATACATTAATGATTTTGAATTTGTCTAATGATAATTGCTCTTTTCTTTTTGATATTTGCTACTTATTTGTGCTTACTTTCTTTTTTTTGTGCCAGAAATTTTTTCTCTGCTTTACTTTTTAAAAAATAAAAAAAAAGCGTTATATCTTTTTAATAAAAAAAAACGAAGAGGCAATTTTATTTTATTTTTTTTAGAAAAAAAGTGTGCCACATTTTGAAACAATTTTATATTGCCACTATTCGAAAAAGGGTAATGACAAAAAAAAAAGTGAAAAAAAAAGCAGAAAAAAAAGAAGACTTAAAAAAAGCAACGCCTTTTTGGATATTGATTTAAATAAAAAAATGAAAGATTCAAAAAGCAAAAAATGGAATTCATTTTTATTTTCGAAAACTTTTTTTTTCTTTTTTATGTCACATCACAACTGATTATTCAACAAACAAAAATAACACATTTTTTAAATGCAATTTTTCAAGTACAAACTCTTTTTTTTTCGTTGTTGTTTTTCCCTAAAAATTTTTTCTTTTACACTTTTTTTTATCAAACAAACATTAGCTTCTTGCGCAGCCTCCACCTTTTAAACAACAGCATAAAAAGCTAATATAATTTTTTTTTCTCACACACAAATGGTCACTAAAGTTGCTGTTTTTCTTCTCATTTCACTTTTATTTTATATTTACAATTTCTTTGAATATTCGAATTTTCCGCACCTTCAAAAAGTATACGAAACTTTTTTGCTTATTTATTGGATGCCTCTTCCAGAATTCTTTCCCCCCTTCTTCTTCTCATATTTCAATCAATCTAATAAAAAATGAGCGGAAACAAAATGTCGCCTTTTTAAGTGAACGAAAAAGAAAGGATTGAAACCAATGAAATTTTTTACCCGTTAAATCTTTTTTTTGTTTGATTCAACCCGATAAAACTTTTTTTTTTAACGGATAATAAACGGGTTTAATCATTTCCAATTAAATCCTCTTCATTTTGATTGATTCATTTTTATTCCCAAAAAAAGTTTTTTTAGATGTAAAATTAATCCATATTAATTTATTCATGGTTTTACGTGTAGCTTCAACGCTTTGCCTCTTTGTTACATTAATAATTCTCACAGCATGTCCATTCTTTCGACAATCAAGAAGAGGAATATTTGTAACACATTGGGTATTTATTCATTGGATATTATCAAATAATTGGGAAACATTTAAACATTTACATTATGAATCAAATTATTTTTTATTGCTACCTATTGCAACAATATTATTAGCAGGTGATCAAATATTTAAACAAAAAATCGAAGATAAATTGCTATGTTTATGGGATGCACTCTTAATAATTATGTTGTTAATTGCAATTGATACAGCTGCAATTTTACTAGTATTTAGTTTTAAATATGAAGCTGCTTTAACAATATTATTTATTATGTTTTTTATATTTATTTTATTAGCTTCACATAAAGAAAAAAGTGCGTCGGAACATAATTTTAAAGTAAGTTTCAATTGAAAGTGAACACTTTTAAATAAATTTTATCATTTTTTAAATTTAATAACCAAATATCCAACTTTTACAGTATTTAATGAAAGATAGCACCAACAGCCTTTTTAATGATTATAATGCTTCTTTCAATTGTTTTGGAAAATTTGGATGTTTATTTTATGTTTCAATTACTTGTAATTTATTACGGGAGGTTGTTTTTAATTTCCTTTTTTACAGTATCACATTTCCTTTTTTTTGCTTTTAGATTGTGCCTTATTTGCAATTTCATTCGGCTTTCATTTATTTTATTTATTTTTCTCTTACAATTGGAACTCTCAGTTTTATGACTATTCCAGCTTATGTTGGAGGCTTAATTCAAACAACAAAAGTTTTGGGAGCCTTAATTGCAGAATATGGTGATCAAAAAAAGCGATTAGATCCTTTATTGGTGTAACATTTTCTTTGTTCTTTTTTACAAACCTCGAATAATCAAACATATCATTCTTTGTTTAACCTTTGAAAATAACTAGGTTTTAAACGTTAAGAAATCTGCGGAAAAAAATTACGAGTATTTTTTGGTAAAATATTATTTTTTATGTTTTTACATAATTGTGTTAAAATTAATTTCATGTTGGTATTGATTTAAATAAAACTTTTTTTTCTTGAAACATTGTATGGAATTTTACACATAAATTATAATTACACGGCTCATTTAACAAAACAAAAGAATAATGAATTTGATAGTTTTTATTTAAAAAGTATTGTACAATTCAAATAATAAAACCTTGTGCAGAACGATATCTTTCTTTTTTTATTATCAAAAATATAACAAACACCTTTACAAATGTGTCATTTATGTATCACAATCAAAAAAAGATAAATACATTTCAATTAGTTTATTCTGTTTTTTGAATTTATCACCGTCTGCTGTCAACAATGACAACAACAGCATCTTGCACCATCAAACAGAAATCTTAGATCTGGCTTTTCTCATAACCGAAAATGAATGTTTATTTGTAGCAAACTCTTGTTGAAATGATTTATTTTGGAAGAAATTTTGGGAATTTTTTTTTGAATTTTAAAAGGGGCAGAAGCGAAGAAAGAGAGATTTAAAAAAATAAAAACAACCAAAATTTGTAGCAAAATTTTAAAAAATCCTTTTCATCTACTTTGACGAATTGACGGTGGTGTTAAAATGCTGCTTTAATTTTGGATATTAACAAAATTACAAAAACTTAATTTTCTGTGTCTTTTAATTATTGTCGCTAAATTGTTTCTGTTTGTTAGAATTGATATAGAGAATAACATGAATGTTATACTATGATGCGGTTACTGTAGATAGACATTGTCAAATATTGACTTATTTTATAAAAAGTAGCAAATAAAATAGGGTGGAGCTTTCCTTATAATTTTTTTTGGCACTTTGGGGCTGTCCAGATGTTACGTAATGCAATTGTTGGGGGGGGGGGGGGGGGGTGGGGTTGGCGAACTATTACACCGCTCTGATCTCGTCGGCAAAATCCTTTGATGTTTGGTTACCTGATGGGGGGAGAGGGTAAAAAATCACGATATTTGTATTACGTAACATACAGCCCTTTTGCAATATCTTTAAAGGAAAACTACCAAAGTTGTAAGGTAATTTTGACTCGAAGGGACTGAAACTTTTCATTTTTTCAGCCAGTCCACTACTTTCTACAACTCTATATAAAGCATATCCTTACTTAAACACAATTTATTAGAAATTTTTTTTCATCTAATCTTTGTTTTTTTGTCGATTCACATTTTTGCCATTTTTGTGCTTTGATGCTTATCGTACGATATTTTGAGAAAGAGTTGTTTATGTTTTTCAAAAGATGAAAGAATAATGCTATGATTCTATTGATATTTGAACATTCTTATACTAAAAAATTTTTCTTATGAAATAAGAAGGAAAGAGAAAAAGAGATGATCGCGCGTGATATATCGCTGACCGTAAGATAATGCATGCCGCTCACTGAAATGGTTTTCATGATTGAAATATTTCAAAATCACAGACGAATTGCTGTCCATATTGATTTCATTTTTTAGCCTTTCTTTATATGAAACATATTATGTCTGATGATGCTTCTGCAAATTTGATGCTATAAAAACGCCTTAAAACATATTTCGTTTAATCACTTTAAAGATATCTTTCTTTTGCATAAATGATGTTTTATTGATATGCTCGCTTTTTAAACGTTTTCATTCATGAATTATTTTTTTAAATTTCTCAAAAAACACATTTTTTTAAGCGTTTAAACTTTATAAATGCATTAGCAAAGAAAAGCCCATTATCCTTATTGCATGCCATTTTTAATTAAGTAATGGCACAGAATTAAAATTTACTATAGCGTTTAGAATGGTGTTTTATTTTTATGAATTTTTTGTTACATATGTTTATTTTTTTACAAAACCCAATTTATTGCTCCCTTTTGACTATATTGCTCACAATGTTCTTTATTTTTTTCTTCTTCATTTAAAAAAAATCTGTTAAAACACTTTTAGTGAATATAAATAGGTTTATTTAGTAGTAGTACTCAAGGGAAATAAAACATAAGATTTATTCTTTTTTTTTTCATTTATTTTTTTTTGCGAGGGCTGATCAAATACGGAAGTGTTAAAAGGTTATTTAACATTTAACCTTTTTAAAGCAAGATTTGGTAGAATAATTGATAGTCAATTTGGAATGTGTAAAAAGCTTATGGAAAAAAAGTAATTACATTGTTTTCTTAAAGCATAAATGCTTTTTTCTGGCAAAACAATTTTAGTAGCTCAAATCTGTAATAAAGAATAGGCGTGTCTAATTTTCCCTTAAAAATTTTTTTCTCGATAAAAGAGTAATAATGCTGTCGTGATAGGTTAAATAAGTATTACTCTTTTAAGCGAAAAAAACAACTGTAAAAATTTCATATAGTGTTCTTTTTTGTTTTTGTAAAGTGAAAGCATTTGCAAAACAACTGCTTTTTCTAATTTTTATGTTTAATGTTTGATGCCTATGGTATTTTTTTTCATTTCTTTGCCTGTTACCTCCTACACTTACCGTAAACCTCCATAACCTCGACTTCAGACATTATTATTTTCTGTTTAAAAAAGAACTTTTTTTTTCTAATAAACTTTTTGCTAATGCTAACCAGGAAGTTTCGGCAAAAAAAAGAACATAAAAAAAGTTCCTCACCCTCTTTGTGTCTTGAATTTTAGAAGCACAAAACAGCTGTGCATAAAAACGTATTTTTTTTCTCCTGACGAATCATAAAATGAATGATAGTATATATGTGGAAAAAAGAAGAGAGGGTTTGTCACAATCTTAAAATATTTCAACATTTTTTCTCATCAATTAAAAAAACGTTTTATCGTTTGCTTTTAAATTTTTATTGAAGAAAATCTTTAAAAAAAGAAATGAAAATGATAGTTGTAACTTAATCTTACTGAAATAATAAAAAACAACAAAAAAAACGTAAGCCTGAATTTATCTTTTATTTTTAAATCAAAACATACGCGCTTCTTTACCAAAGTTTATACAACTTTTTTTTATATTTCGTTGCTTTCCCTTTTCAAAAAATATCAGTGTACTTTGATACCTTTGCTGCCTTTTAAAAAAAGAATGCAAATATATTTGATAAGAAAAGGAAAAAAGAAGGCTTGTCGAACGACCTACGCAGTTGGTTACATTTTTTATTCATTTTATACATATATAATTTTTTTAAGTTCATATGGCCCTTAAAAAAAATTATATTATTCTGCATCACTGTTACCACTGATCTATTTGAAAAAGAATTTTTTTTTGATCAACTTAAAATTGTTAAAAAAAGTGAAAAAAAGTTTTTCTGCAAATTCTTTTTTTTGCCCTCGAGTTTTTCACATTCCTTTCTTTTGCACACACTTTTTAACATTTGTTAAATAGTGTATAGTTTGACTCGATTTTTTTCGAAGATATTGATACGTTTTTACCTATGTTTTTTTTCTTAAACAAATGGTCAGGCAACATGACAACAATGGGAAAAAAATTTTGAAAGAATTCTTTTTCTTTCTTCAAAAAAGGCTCCAATATGCGCGATAACAAGAAAAAAAGGAAGGAAAGAACCCAAAATCAAAGTTATTCCTGTTTTTATAAACGTAATTAAAGAATGGAATGTTTTCTTGTCTCCTCTTTAGAATTGAGCCCTTTTTTGAAGGCTATTAATATTTAGAAGTCAAAGAAAGTGTAAAAAATAGTTTTAAATTAAAGTTCTTTTTTCCTTTTTTATTCTTCTTCTTCTTCCACCCTTCCTTTTTGTTATTTTTTAATTATGATGTGATATTTCCTTTTTTTATTGTGTGTTATTTTTGTATTTTTTTGAGCAAAGCTTAATTGAAGTTATTAATATTTTATGTTTTTTTATATTCTATTTTTAAGTGCTTATTTTTGTGAAATCATAATCCAAAAATTCTTATGGGGATAAGCTTTTATAGTAAATATAAATGGTGTTGTTTTTATGATAGAAGGATTTTGATTTCTTTTTTTTAACAAGAAAAAAACGCCCCCGAAATTTATATATCTATATTTTCTTGGCTTTAAATTAAAAAGCAAAGTTAGTTAGTATCTTTCATTTTTTTTAAATTTACGATCCCGATAAAACGAAACAAATGACTTTTTAGACTGGACTGAAGGGGGGATTGCCGTAAGGCATTTCCGGTACACACTTTTTCTGTTTTTGTTGAAACACAAAATGTGTCGGACATAACGCTTGAAAAAAATCAAAACGTTTTTTGTTCCTTTTCTTTTTTTCTTCTTCAACTTCGATGTCATCCCCCCCCCTACCATCTATCTATCTTCTTACAACAAAAAAGTTTCATTGCAAACCCATTCAAATCGATACTTTTATTTAATAAAAACGTAAAAGAGAGCAATCAAATCACGAGCAGCTCCAAACTTTTTTTGATTATATTTTATATTTTGGAAAATTGCCCAAAAATCTTTTTTATTTTTCAATCGGGGGTGTCATTTATTATTATTATACCCCTTTGAATGTTTTTAATCTCAAAAAAAAGATTATAAAATAGCATACGTTTTTGATCAGAAATTTAAAAAATACGTATGTTATTAAAAAAGAGAGGGAGTATCATTTCTAAAAAAAGAATTGAATATTTTTTGCAAATTTAATACTATTTTTTAGTTCAGAAATTATTATACACAATTTCTCATATACATATTTGCTCTGTTATCGGTCTTTTGATTTTTTTCTTTCTCCTATATATATATATATATATATTGTTCCGGTTCTCGTTAAAAAATCGTTCATTACATAACATTCATTTTCATTCAGCAGGTTGCCGCAAAAAATAGAATTATTTTATGACCATTTTTTATTCATTAAAATATTTTTTTTTTGCTGCGGGTTTCTCTCTTTTGCTCTCAATGTTCTATAATCTATATTTCAGCAGAAATAAAAAAAGCTTGAAAAAAATCTGTTCATAAAAATAAAGAAATATTTTAAGGGTTCTTTCATTTTTTTTCTTCTTCTTCTTTGCGTGATTGGGTGTGGGGGGTATATGTTCTGATCGCATGCTTTAGGTTATTTCTTTCTTCCGTTTTCTTTTTTTGCTGCTACTACTGACTGCTACCACGCAAACATACATAATTGTTTTTAAAATAACACTTTTTTCTTTTTTTAAAATAAAATAGCAAATTTTTTTGTTGATTTTGCAAAAAAATATTGTTATTGTTTTAGAAAAAAATAGAGTTTTGCGTGTCATAAAATTTTTTAACAAAGAAAGTTAACAACTTTTAATTTTTTTTGCAAAGGTTAAATTTTAAATATCAAAATGCAAAATGATTTCACATTTTAAGTTTTTAAATCAAAAATAAAATAAGTATGAAAACAAAGTATCATTTTATTTTTCCACAAATCTTCTTGATTATTGTCTACGTTTGAAAGCTTTAAAAAAATAAATAGCTTATTTTATTTTCTTTGATTTTTGCTTCTCCTCAAATAAAAATATATTTTTTTAGTGCGCAAAATTACAGGATGTAAAAAGAGGCGAGGAGCAGCAGTTCCCCACCTGCACTTAATATTAGTAGTAGTAGTAAAATACTACTGACGTTGAAAATAAATTCTCTCTATATTTTTTTTCTCTGTGTCTTGCCGGTGATGATGGGTGATTGCCGATGGTTTGTTTATTCACATTTTTTAAGAAAAAAAGGAATATTTTCAATGGCTGTGACTTAAATACGTTAAAGTTAAAAAAAAGTGTGCAAACAGCGTCTATTTCAAAGCTGTTTTATGCTTTACTTATTTTCATTCCCTCTTTCTTCCTTCATTTTTATTACTTTGGGAGGTTTTGTCTTCTTTGGCCAACAAGTGGCCCTCTCAATTTTATGCTTCTTCTTTTTTTTGTGGAAATGATACTAAAAGGCTACTTAAAAACCCATCAAAAATTTTTTTTTGCAATAATAGCAATTTTTAAAGCCCATTTTTGTAGCTGCAAAATATTGTTTGTTTTAAAAAAATATATATTTCATTCACGAAAAAAAAGAATATTATAAGAGCGAATCACAAAATATTGTGAGAAAACGTTGTTCAGTGTTTTTTTTGTTGGTTGTTGTTGCTGCTTCTCTCATTTCCGGATCATTTTTTTAAACGCAATGCACCGAACATAACAATTTAACTTTTTTTTCGTTTTTTTTTATTCATGCCAGGCGTTATTTCCGCCGGAAACTAACAATGCTACACCCCTAATCTATCTATTCTACCAGATGCATATCCGCGCCAATGCGTTTTCGTTTTTTTTTCTTTTCTTCTTTTTTTTGCAACAAAATGTGTCAATGGCACTCAAAAAAAGGTTTTTTTTGCCCATCCTTTAATTAAATCTGCAAAAAACATTGAACTTTTCGAAATTGCCTTAGATAGTTTGTTTTCTTTTTTTTCTTCTTATTCTTTTGCCAAATCAAATTGAGCATTTAAAATATACCCTTTTCTCTCTCACCCTCGCTCTTCTTTTTTTAAAAAATGTTAAATGGCTTTTGTGTTTTTTTTGCCCTTGTTATTTTCTAATGAGTCAATCGCTTCCGTCGAATTTTCAAAACATAACAAAAGAAAAGCTCTTTTTTTCTCCCATTTCCTTTTTTTGGTGCTTTGCTTTTTTTTGTGGTAACATAATTTACGTCTTTTTGTATCTGTGTTCATTGAGGGGGTGCATTCTTTTTTTCATTCAAAGAAAAAATAAGAAGAAAAATTTCGAAGACTTTTTTTAAAAAAAAAGTGGCGCTTGGATACGAGCTTCCTAAAAATGCTCAAAAGAGATATATATGGAGACAACAATGTTTCATGAAGTCCCTCATGAAAGCCTTCTTTCCTTCTTCTTCTTTATTTTTAACAACAGCAACCATATTCTTTTTTTTTATCTCTTTTTTTGACTGACATTTGAATGATTTTTTAAAGAATCTTTTTTTTAACAAAATAAAACATTAAAGTCAATTTTATTTTTAAAATGTGATTCACATTTATTCATGAAAAATTTTTAGTATTAATTTTGAAAGTTCCAATTTTTTTGTAGTGTTAAATCTCATTTATTTTTATTTCAAAAATCACTTTTTGAGTATTTTTAAATTTATTTTTAAATATGTTCACCGATCATGTCATGTTCAAACCTTAATCACTCACTTTTGACTTTTGAAATATTTTCAATTCATTATCTTTTATCCAAGAAGAAATTTTTTTTGACATTTTAGGTTTTTCCTCTCTTTTTCTTTCTTTTCAATGCATTTTTTGACACCGGTCGTCATCTGTTTAAAATTTTGAAGAAGCAAAACGGCTGTGCTTTTTTCTTATATATTTTCTCACTCAATTGTCTTTTTTTTCTTTTTTTTGGTGACTTAAAAAATCCACGAAAAAATATTGTCGGCATTTGCGTGTATGTCGGTCACAGAATTATAAGCAAGCAAATGCAAGTCAGAAGAATTGAACGAACGGCGGTTACAACTTCTGACTGTGGTTGTTAAATAAAAAAGCTGAATGGGGAGGCGGACGTCTGAGTCGTCGGTTGCCATCATTTCTAGGACTGTTGTACATTCATTCATTCATTCATTCATTCGTTTTGTGGGTCTCTCATAGTTACGTAAATCAAAAGGCGGGCGGGCGTTTGAAAAAGAGGGAGAAAAAAAATGAAAATTTTTTGGGAGGACAAAGCACTTGGCAATTTGAATGAAATATTTTTTTTAACAAGACCCCAAAGTTTGGTTTTCAGTTTTGGTCAAGGGGGGAGTCTCTCTTTTCTTCAGCAGTGTTGTTTTTTTCCCTCACAATTTGTCAACAGCCTTTAAAAGGCACCGCAATATCCTATGTTTTTTTTTGTGAATAAATGTTTGTAAAAGCTTTTCTGTTTTTTTTGTTGTTTTTAAGGTTTTGTGTTTCCCTCTTTATTTTTTTTTCCTGCTTTTCGAAACATGTTTATCCAAAAAGACAAACTTAAGTCAAAATCTAAACATTACATAAATTATTTACAACATAAACAAAAGATTGTTGTTTTTTTAAATATTATTTCATTTGTTTTTTTAAGATTTTAAACTTTGAAACGCTGATTAAAGATCTCTGCTTTTTACATATATTATTTAACAACTGTTACCATTGGCACGAGAGAAAGTCAAAGAAAAAAAAGAGAAGAAGTTGACTAAGTTGAAAGTTGACCACCCGTGTGATCAAAATCCTGCCCCCGCGGTCGTTAATATTATCCTCGAGATTTACTAAGACTGCTTTTTTTTATTTCTATCTCTTCCCACTGTTCCCACTATTATTCACATTCATTATACTTTAATCGTCATTTTGCGCGATTTTTTGTTATTCATTCTTTTTTTTAATCTTTTACCGCTTATTTATTTTTTCATCATTTTTTTTTGCAGAATGATGATGGAACTTGGGCATAAATCAACATCCTTTTCACCCACAGATCTTGCAAGTACTTCAGGCTTTTCTGAACTTACCGCAATTAATGCTGAACAACTTGCAACAATTTTATTGTCACAATCATATGATTGTACTGTGCTTGATTGTCGACCACCTGGTACACATCCAGTAAGTTTATTAAGTTTAAAAAATAAAAAAAATGGCATATTTTTTTTAGACAATTCGATGTGCCCATCCAATTTTTCTTCCTACTGTACTTCTTCGACGTTTAAATAATGGAACAATTTCTCCAACATCCATTTCACCACTTTTATGTGATGCCGATCGAAAAGTTATCATTGTTCCAGATTCAATGCAATCAAATTCTCTTGCCGCAAGAATTTTTGATACATTAGTTCGACGCCAATATACTGTAGCATTTCTTAATGGTTTGTTTATTTTCATTCATTTTAATTCCCCATATCTCTTCTCTTTTTTTTCCCTTATGACTCTTATAAAACCACACAACTATTACCTTTTTTTATCTAAAAATGTCGTACATTGGGGGTGGCGGCATTCGAAAGAATGTAATACGTTCCTCGTTTCATTGCACCTAATGGTACACATGTGATATTGATGATGATGATGATGATGGCTGATGATATTATAGAAATTAAACAAATTAAAAAATTAGCCAAATATCTTTCTCTCCCCCCTTATTTTTTCTATTTCTATTACCTCATTATTGCATGAATTACAATTATTCCCACTTGACTAATTTATTTTTTACAATTTGATAAATTTTTTAGAAGATGTTAAAGTTCTTGCTGATATTAGCCCAGAGCTTTGTACTGAAAGTGTTATGAAAGGATTAAATTTAAATATACTAAATATGCGTGATGCAATTGGAAAAAAGGTTGCAACAAAATCTGGCGTTGTTGTTGAAATTGATCAAGAAGCCACACATGATGAAAATCGTCATCGTCGTCCAGTTGCAATGTTTCCAGTACAAATTTTACCATATCTTTATCTTGGAAATATGGAAATTGCAAAAAATAAGGAAACCCTTCAAAGGTAAATAAATATAAAATTTAAACTTAATTTGAAATGTGTTTTTACAGATATAACATTCGATATGTTATAAATGTTACAAGCAATCTTCCAAATTATTTTAAAGATGATACTGGGTATAATTATTTACGGATTGCAGTTGATGATACTTGCTCACATAATTTAATTGAACATTTTCCAAGTAAGTTTTTTTTGTTATTTGCACAGAAGATTTTTTTTTTTGTTTTAATCGTGAGACTTTTTTAAATTTTTCATTCAAAAAAGCTTTCTTTTTCATTTATTCATTGTTTACTTTCGTATGTATTTTATTTTTCAAAAAACAAAAACTAAAGCGCATATAAAAAATACAATTTCAAAAAAAAAGCAGCAACTCTATAAAAATAAATAAATTTTATATTATTTTTCTAAAAATAATTTTTTATCCTTTCCTTTTTTAGCTGCCATTTCATTTATTGAACGAGCTCGTGAAGAAAAATGTGCAGTTTTGGTTCATTGTCTAGCAGGAATTTCTCGATCTGTTACAATTTGTTTAGCATATTTAATGCAAGCAACCCATAGCACATTAGAGCAAGCATTTGATTTTTTGTTAAAACAAAATGGAGCAATTGCACCGAATTTTCATTTTATGGGACAACTGATTGAATTTGAACGAAATCTTTTTGATACAACTGGAAATAGTAGCAGTACAAGCTCATTACCACCTTCATCAACAACTTCAGCAAATTCAATTGAATCATCTTCAACATCCTGCTCATCAGCATAACAAAAAAGAAGAAAGATGAATGAAAAGGAAAGAGAAATTGCTAGTCTTTAGTCTTTTTTTAAAGATTTTAGAGAATCTCGTTTTTTTAAATTTTATATATTTGTTTTCTGAATGTAGCATACGATCTTTTTTTGGTCAGTTTTTTATTATTCATATTTTTTTCAAAAGTGTGTAAAAAAGGGAAAAAAGGTCTAACAATTGATATTTTTTATTTTTGTATTATTATTATTCATATATATTTTTTGTTTGTTTTTTTTTAACATTGTTTTTTTTTGTCTTCTCATATATATATTTTGTAATATCATTTATTGATCCTTTCAACAAAAAAGAAAACAAACGACAACAGACATTTCTGTTTTTGTCGTTAAATCGGGTGTTTAAGCTTTGATTTGTGCCTGAGAAAATTCGCTATATATATTTTTTTAACTTTGACTCACATTTTTTATATAGGAAATCGTTGTGTGGTTTTTTTTGATTGACAAAAAAAAAGTTTTTATTGAACAAAAATTCATTTAAAAAATTATATTTTTCAAAGATTTTTTATTATTAATCATAAAATTTATTAATTTTTTATTTCATCTGTTTTGTGTAATTATAAAAAACATATTTAATTTTTTACGCTATTTAATTTTTAAAACAATTACAAGCAAGATTATGTCAAAGAATAAAAAATTTGCATAGAAAAAATTATAAAAAGAGAAATTAGAAATTTAAAGATAAAATAGTATCACTGGATTAAGGCTAATTCGAAAGTTAACCATAAAAAGTGTATTGCCTAATGAAAATTTTTTAAAGAAAGAAGAGAGAGATCAATCAAGGAATTATAAAAATTTGAATAAATTTTTTAAAGTTTTCGGGTTAACAAAAATTTTTGCTTCAAACATTTGACATTAAATGTTTTGAACAAAATTATATTTCTACCAAAAATTCCATTTTTTAAATGACACTAAACCGAAACTAAAAACAAAGAAATGGACTAGAGGCACTCAAAAAACATAAAAGTAATTTAACATGGTTAAAAATTGCATAAAATAAACTTTTTTAACAAAGACAAAATTCTATTTAAAAAAGAGTTGTAGCACACAATTTAAAAAAAGAAGAGGAAGAAAAACTAGCAAGAAAATTAACATAAATAAACTTGGCACCGGTTTGTTTCATTACTTGTTAAATAATAATAATAATAATAGTGAGAAAAAATTATATTATTTGCAAAGGCAATTTTTTATAATTAAGGAGCATTTTATCTTTGATTAAAAAATATAAGTGATGATTTTTAATGGATAATTAAAATTTCAATTCAATCATAGATGTTGTTGTTCTTCTTCTTCTTGGTGGTGATGGTGATGGTGTTGCTGTTGTTGTTGTTCTTGGTGATCATAAAAATCATCAATACAAAAATCTTCAACTTTAACGGCATCTGCAACATTTTGAAGCGCTGCAAATGTTAAAGAATGTTTTTCTTGTTGTTTTTGATGCTGTTCTGCAAGTTGCTGAGCTTGAACTTGTTGAACAACTTGTTGAACTTGTGCATGTAAATCCGAAATACTTTGATGATTATAATCACTTTCATTAAGGGATGCCACACTTGAAGGGGTTGTAGCACCAGTTAAAGAGCCATTTGAAGCCGATGAAGAAAAATTGTTATTACATGAATAGAATTCATCTTTACATGGCTGACGATCATGTCCTCGACGTCGAGCATTCATAAAAAAGTTTGCTACCGTTGTTGGATCTAATCCCAATTGTTGTGAAATCATTAATTGCATTTCACGACTTGGACGCTTTGTTTCTTTAAAAATTGCCTAAAAATATTTTCATTTTGAATAATACTTCTTTATTAAACTAAAAACAAACTTGAAGCGTTCGACGTTGAATATCAGTAAAAACTAGGCGAGGCTTTTTTGGAGTTGACGGTTGAATTGTTGGAACATTTTGTTCTTCTTTTCGTTTGCATGCTAAAAACAATTATTCAATTTTAATATTTTATTTTTTATCTGTTGCTAATTTTCAAATTAAAGTTGTTTTAATGTTGAAAGAAAAATTCAACGCTTTTTTAATTGAATAACTTTTACTAAAATTTCTCTACAGTAGTAATCGTAAAATTTTAAGCCCACAAAAATGCTGAAATGATGCATTTTGTTATCTCTAAATTTTTTTTGATTTGCCGCAAAAAAAATATAAATTTTCTTCAAAAAAGAGCATTCTCTGAAAAAATTGATAGATCGTCTGAAGCGATAGCAAAAAGCATGCAAGCATGCAAATCCCGTAGGAAAAGAGAAAAAATGCCAGAAAAGAAATATTTTACGTATTAGTTGAAAGATTCGTATTGTCACTAATTCCTTTTTTGAGTGATAATTCATGCATCTTCCTTTTCTTTTTCTTTTTTTGATAAACAATAAAAAGGCATCATTTTTTCTTTTCATAAAATTTTTTTATGCAATTGTGTTTTGTCAATAAACAACAAAAAAATATTAAGCATATTTTTTCCTGCTTTAACTACATCATCGTTTTTTTGCCAAAAAAATATGCAACGAAAATGATCCATCCCCTCTCATACGTATGTATTTTAATGAAAATTGTATGCAATATAAAAAGGGAGAAGAAAAAAAATGAGGTAACACGATACTTTTTTTTGTTCATGCATCTCTTTTTCTTTCTTCTTTATAAAATGATGAAAAAAGTCCTCGATTGCCATCAGACAAAACAGAATATGAAAAAAAAAAACAGCAGCAAAGCCCAAGGTAAAATAAATGCCCCCAAAAAAGAGTTTTAGCATTTTTAAAAACAAAAAAGCTTAATAGCAAATAACTAAAATATAAAAAAAAGGAAACTTTAATGGGAAATCTTAAAGAATGAAAACACAATAATTTTTTGTGTTAATTGCAAAGTTATGTTTCTTTCATTTTCAGTGATGCCACTGAAAAATTACAATTATTCGTTTTGCAGCAAAAAATTTTATAAATTGCTATTTGAAGAATTTTGTTTCTATGAAATTCTTTTTCTCAAGGGTCTTGAAAATTCTCAATCATTGCCAAAAAATATGAAACTTGCTTAAAAGTAACCAAAAAAAGACTAATCCTTCTGGGAGCAATTGCGTCGATGCAAAATAGGCATCATTTGTCATTATTGTCTTACCGCTAACTTTTTTTTTGTTTTATTTTTAAGACCTTGAAAGCATAATTCCATGAAAAGAAAAAAAATCTTTTTATGATTGTTTCAGATATTTATTTACAAGCAACAATCCAAATCGCCATCAAAAAATTATTTTCGAAAAAAAAATTTAATGTGCTCCAATGATTAGTATAAAACTCAAACTGAAATGCCTTGTAATTTTAAAAAAATTTTTTACTGAAATATATAAAATTAAGTTTTTTCCAATAGTGAATTGTCATCTGCTTTTTAGTAAGCCAGTTTGTTCCGGTTCACTTCAATATTCAAAAAATGCCCAAAAGCACTACTTTTTCAAATGCCCTTCTTCTCTTCCTTTTTCTTCGTTTTTTGGTTGAGATGAAAATAGGCAGCTGGCATATATCGCGCTATTTACAAAGAATTTTTTTTGTTAAAGCTCAAAACCATGATTTATCTATTTTAGATAAAAAGCTAAAAACCCGTTAAGCAGCAGCAATTTTATTCTTGTATAACACAATCTTTTTTCAAAATAAAGGCTTACTACTATCAAATTTTAAGCTTTTCATATTTATATTGCCAAAACTTATTTAAGATTTATTTTTGTATTCCTATTTTTTTAATATTTTTCGTATATTTTTATGAAAATTACGGGGAGAAAGAAAAAAATGCAGTTGTGAAAGAAGTAAACAGAGCATGGAAAACATCTTGTCGAACAAAAGAGGCTTTACCCCTAAAGAGGGCATTTTTCATCAATTTTTTTCCACCAATGGCATTTTTCAAGTGCTTTTTTTGGATGTGCTAGCGAAATTATTATGCGTCAAGCATAGTCATATGAAAGAACACCGGCAATATATAAAAAAAGTTTTTCTCGTCTTCTTTTTCCTTTCAAGATTGTCCGGAAGTGAAAACAATTAAAAAGAAGGGCAATTTTTATGAGATGCCGAAAAAATGCAATAAAAAAAACATAAATTTACCTGCTAAACGTAGTGCTGACATTCGCTGATATTCAGGTTCTTGTAACCATTTTGCCATTCGACGAAATGTTTCTCGGCCACTTTTTAATTTTGGCCATGGTTTTGGATTTCGTAATAAATCTGATAATGTGCCTTGTGATCTTAAATTACATCAGTTTTAGTTCAAATATAAAGGCAAAAACATTTTTTAAAGGACAGGGAAAAAAAGTAACTAACCGGCACAAAACCCGTTGTGCAAAAATTGCCTGAGGAATAGAATAACGTTTAAGTTCAGATGAAATACGTTGAGCAAGTTCACGAGTGTTAAGTTCTTCAAGATCATCATTTGAATCAGGTGATTCATTATTTGATAAAAAATCATTTGGTAATGGTGAAAGTTGAAGTTTCCGAGGAGAAGGACTCTAAAATTGGCATATTTACGAAATCAATAATTTTGTATTTAATTTGTTTTTGCAAATCCACTTTCATAAATGCAAAAAAAGAATTTTGCTCTGATTAATCTTCTCTTCTTTTTTTTGTCCAATGCAAAAAGCAAGCAACAAAAAAAGAGATAGTGTCAAAACTCAAAGAACACTGTTGTTAAAAAGCAATTGAATATTTATGAAATGACAAAAAAATTAGGTTTTTTTTCACGCTTCAAAATGTTTGAGTGAGAAAAAAAGTGATTTGCTTAGTATCAAAGAAAAAACATTTTTATACTTAAAGTACAATTTTCACACTATTGCTTCCTATCTTTCTTTATTTTTTTAATATAAATTTTTCTTGCAAAAAAAGGAAATGTTTTTAGTTATCCAGTAGTTAGTTTTTTTCTTTTTCAAGCAATGGCACTCAACAAGAAGAAAAAAGCAGATGTCTCACATGCGCAAATGGACAAACGTATAAATATTATTATATTTTTTTCTGTTTTTTAGTAAAAAAAATAAAAGGCTTTAAAAAAATAGAACGTACGCGTAACTTGTCTTCTTCTAAAATTGACACACTGTCAAGTAGATCTCCATTATATGCGTCAAATGCACCACTACCACCAACGGCACCACCACAAGATGTATAAACAATCTTTTCAACCTTTGGTTGAATAAGATGAGTATTTTGGCATGTTGATGAAGAAGAAGATGAAAAGGGAACAGCAATAAAAGTGGCAGTATTATTAATGGCACAATTTAACTAAAAAGTTAAGGAGGTTTTTGGCTGAAAACAGTTTTCTTGAGTAGTCTTACTTGTCCATTTTCATTGTTATTTGAATTATAAGACGGTTCTGATGTATTATCAGATTGTTGAATATCACATGGTGTTTCATCTTCAGTTTTAACATCATATTCATATTTAATATTTAAATTATATGTTGGCATCATACTTCCATATGCTGATGATCCACATGATGATGTTCCACTATCAGCTGATGGGGGGCTTGGTTCGGGTGGACAAGAAGTATGATAATAATTTGTATTTGATGTGTCCTGAGGGTATTGTGAAATTTCAGATGATTGACCAGATGTTGATAAACTGCAATCAGATAAAGCTGAATCAGAATGCGTTAAAGATGCATGCTGATTTATTCTTCGTCTTGGTGGACTTAATGCTTCTATAGATCTTGAACGAATACCATTTGTTTGAATAATTATGTATTTTTCTTGTGAAGAACTTGTTACAGTTGAAATTGGTGGCAGGGCTTGCATTGTTGTTAATGTTGCATAATTTGTATTATAAGCATTGGCAGTTGTAATAATTGAGCCGGCATGTGGTGATAAACGTCCTATAAATCCTAAATTTTAAAAATTTACCTTTTTTCAAAAATAATTTACCATGATAAAGATTATTCTCCCCAAGTTGTCGATATTCATCAACATGAAGTGGAGCTCCTGGTGAATGAATATCCAATACCGCACATAACATTGGATCTGAATTATCTAAACTTTCCATTTTTTTGCCGATCTTATTTGGCTTTGGTACTCTGCAATGAAATAATGTTGTTAAAAATATTTAGGCTAAATAATAAAATTTTTATTTTTTAAAAATAGGTTAGTTAAGGGATACGAAAATGGTTAAAAAAATATTAAGCAAATCCCTTTCACGATTCTGTTCTCTGTAAATCAAGAGGTAATTTCAGATGCCTCCACGTAAACTTAAAAAATTCAAAGCAGAAGATTCAGAAAAAAAGAGAAAAGGGCATGCCACCGGCAACGGACAGTCCCTTCATTTTTTTTCATTTCGGGCAAAAGAAGACTCGCTTCCCCCTTTTGGATAAATGCTTTTGAGAAAAACAAGCAGCAGTAGTAGTAGTAGAGGGGTTTGGCCGTCTTCTTTTTTTTTCTTTTTACACAAACAACTAAAAGCCCCCTGACGCGTTTTGAAAAAAGACGGAGAAAAAAGAAAAGAAGAAGAGAAGCATGGCTTTGGGGCAGTAACAGCATTGTGAATTGGCCGTCAGCCAGTTGGAGTTGCCAAAAATGGCACTCAAATAGTAGCAAATGCCCGCCGTCTCCGCTGCTGCTACTACTGCAACTGACAAATACAACGACGAGCATAGTGAAGACTTCGGACGCTCCGCATTCTTTTTTTTTCAAAAGGCTGATTTGCTTGATTGTTAGCAGTAGTTTTGCCCTCCCTTACATTTTTTACAATTTCATGTATATATGAATGAGCGCAAGTTTGCATCTTGTTTGTATGTAATGTAAGTTAGCCTTCAAAAAAGCGAAGCTTCATGCATCAAAAACAAAAATAAATGCCACGCCTTCGAATGAGTTAAATTGCCCCAAGGACTAACGCGTATTTTTTTCTCCCTTTTTTGGAAAAAAAAGAAGAAAAAAGTCTAGCTTGTGTTAGCTTAAATGAATAATGCATATATAAAAAAAACAAATCGAACGGCGCCATCTTTTTTTTTATATATCAAAGCATTAACATTTTGTGTCAGTTTACTTTTTTTTTCCTTCAATGTCTTTGGCAGATTTCATATAATTTTATGTAACTCTAAATAATAAAATAAAAGTTGGTAAATTTAATTAAATTTAATTTTTTTTCGCTTGGATTTAATAAAGAATCGTTGGTAAATTATCTTACTTTTTTTTTATCCAAAACTGTAAAAACAATTAAATTTGATACTTCTTTCTTTTTTTGTTTACCGAAATAAAATGTTTCTTTGCTGAAATAAGGAGATAATCACATTTGAAATCTTTTTTTCCTTTAATTTTTTTAGTTTCGTTTCTTTTTTCAAATCCTTTCAAAATGCGAAACCTTTGTAGAACAATTTTAACTTTTATGATACATTTTAAATACAAAGTTTGTAGTCATCATTGCCGTTTTTGTACTTTCTTTCGTACCTTTAATAGTATAAAACATTTTTATTTTTAACATCAAATTTATTATTTAATTTTTGTACAATTTTAAAACAAAGAAAATAGAAAAAAACAAAAAAATTATTAAAAGAGAATGAAAGTGAGCAAAAAATGGAATGTTCTGTGGCGAAGTAACCTTTAAAACAATAAAAATTTGTCAAAAAATCTGCAAAATTTTTTTGGGATCTAAGATAAAAAAAAGAAAAAAGAAATATTTTGCATAATTGTATTTTTTGAAGAGAAAAGAAAATGTCCAGCAATCTTTTGTCTAAAAGTAAAGAAAAAAAGGGGATCACAAGTATTAAATGTATAAATGTGAGAAATCAAAAATGTCAAAATTACAAAAAATTGAGGGACATGAAATTCTTTGTTTTCATTCAAAAATTAATAAAATTTAGTCATCTTTTGTGCTATTTCCGCTTGGCCGATACATATGTTGATGAACATGTCTTAAACGTTCTTGAATTTCTCGTTGAAGATCGGGATTTTCATCATGATCTTGTTCTTCAGGTTGTACTTCTGCACCTACAAACATTGTCTTTGCTTCATATTCGTCATCATCTTCATAATAAAATCCAATCGGACGAATTGGGCCATGTGTGCCACCACCAAGTGATGATGGGGGTCTTTCAACAGGTCCACGGCCATAAAGAAAGTTTGATGTTAAAGCTCCTTCAAGGCCAAGAGAAGGCTTTTCTGTTTCATTTACTATAAAGGAATTTTTTATTACCACAATTTTTAAATTAAAAAATTTACTTGAAAAATCATCTCTTTGACTTCGAGAATTAATCATCCAAATAACAATAAATATTACAATGAATATTAAAATTCCTGCAACTACGACAACAACATAAAATGTTATTTCACTGCTTCGACTTTTAACTCGAATTTCGCAACGTTCTCCACTGAATTGTTCTTTGCATATACATTCAACATAGCCAATGGAATTCTTTTTACATTTACCATCATTCAAGCAGAAATTTTGACAAGCATCTAAAATTCTCTCTTTTGTTTTTCATTTTTCTTTTGTTTACTTTTTTTGCAGACAGAAAAAGTATAATAATAAAAAAATAAAACAAACCTGTGCAAACAGTGCCATTTCCACGATATCCTGGCTTACATTTACATTGATATGATGGCACATCATTATCATCTGGTAAATCAATACATACAGCATTCCATGAACAATGATCTTCACCTGTTGCACATTGATTGGTTGAATAGCATTGACTTTCATGTGTTGCACCTTGTGCGGCAGTTGTGTAATCCGTAGCACAAAGTTTACAAGTTGTTTGAAGGGGTTCATCTTGGTATGTTCCACGAGGGCAATATTGGCATTGTTTACTAAATTAAAAAATTATAAATTAAAATTCATTGAAAAATGTGCTTACGTTGAAGTAACAAGGAATTGTCCAGCAACACATTTTGGTGTATTACATTGTACCCTTTTAGATGATCGTACTGTTTCTGTTGTGGTACCAGGAGGGCATTCAACGCATTGCTTATGTAATCCTTTTGTTCTATATGATCCCATGGGACATGGCTGACATGTTCCTGATTGTGTAAGATGTTCACCATCAGGACATTCATCTCGACAATCATCTTCATTTGAAGCTGTATTACTTAAAGTTGTTTTTCCAACTCCACATGGAATACATGCAAAACTTCCTGAAGCTGGTTGATAAAATCCAAAGCCACATGCTTCACATTTTCTTGAATGTAAATTCAAAAAGTATCCTGCTTTGCAATGTGTTTGACATTCGTTTTCGTCCAATGCGCCAGGTCCAGTTGTAATTGTTCCTTCAGGGCATTTTGAACAACTAAATTCTCCAGCTTTATTTTGATATTCTCCAATTCCACATAAAACACATTCTGCTGCTTCTTTGTTATAGAAGGACCCAGGAGCACACAAAACTAAATTAAATTTGTTTTAGAAAAAAAAGAAAGGAAAAAAAGGGGGAAGAAATAGAACTGACCACACATGTCATTGACAACAACACTTCCAAGCTCGCAATCAAAACGATCTTTAACTTGGAAGGAATTAAGATCTGGACGACCATTTGGAAGAACTTGTTCAAGATTGAATAAATCATGTAAAAGTGCTTCATCTTGAATAACGTCAATAATATCAACTTTTTGAGAAGTCTTTGGATCGGTAACCATTTGACGTTTAATTGGAATTTCAACATGAACATTAAATGTTTGTTGATCTCCATTATTATTGTTATTTTGTCGACGAAGACGTTTCATATCACTTAAACATTCAACAGTAATATTTACACGTTGACAATGTGTATCAGATTTTGATGAACAAATATTCCATTTAGTATTTAATTGATGAACTTTTAAAAGCAATTTTTCTGCAAGTGTATTTTTTGAAGCTGCATTACAAATTGATACTGCTGGATAATTAATTTTCATTTGAGCAATTCGATCTGCTGGTGTTGCTTTTGAGCAAGATGGATATCGGAAAGTATAAGAATTATCAGCTCTTGGCTTCCAAACACCATCTGCAGAACATGTATAAAATACTGCTGGGGCTGATGAAAATTCATATCCTTCTTCACATTGAATTGAACAAGCACGGAATTTAAGATCAGGTCCCCAATTTTCGCATGCTTGAACACCATGAATTGGATCAGCAAGATCAGGACAAAATTCTTGTGCAACATGAACTTTGAAAGTGCATTGTGCAATATTTGAACTATTGTCATATGCAACATAAAGTACAGTAAATTCACCCCATGTAAATACTTGTCCAGGTTTAAGATTTTGTTCAATTTTTTCAATTACATTATTTGAAACAAAAACTGGTTCTTCCCATGTAACATTAACTTCTTTAAGGGGAGTAATAACATAAACATCACCAGGGCATGATACAGCAGTAACAGAATTTTCATCGCGTTTTTTGGATGATTTTGAATCCAACATTTTATCTCTTCCACAAGTACTTTTTGCAATCTTTTCAACTTTACCAGATAATCGATCATATCCTGCAAAGCGCAATGCAAGCCCATTAAAGATAGCTTGTTGACCTTGGCATTTTTGTACAAGTTGTGGAATATCATTTTCAAAATCAAGTACACGAGTCCACATATTTACACGTGTAAGAGAACCAATAAATTTGGGATCATTATCAGGAGCATCAAGTGGATGACCAAGTGAAACCCAAGCACTAAAATATTTTTTATAATGCATTTTTAAAAGCAGTTAAAAATCTTACTTAATATCCAATTGTTTATTTTTACCATATCCCTTATCAGCATAAAGTCTGACAGCATTCCAAATTAAAGAATATGCTCCTTCATGGGAAGTCCATGTCAAAACAAGATTGTTCCAATTTCCGTCATTTAATCGTTGCTTATTTGGAAAATGTAATTTAAGTGCAGGTTCATCAGCAAAAAGTGAAAGCTTTACAATGTCATCTGTCACTTGAAGAAGCTGTGTAACATTGAATGGATAATTTGGTGTTCTAAAAGGATTGTTTTTGTTAAAATGCTATTTTTTGGTTTCAAAAGTTAGAAACTTACGCGCTGTTATATAATGTAAAAACTGTTCCTTTTGATAATTCATTATCAAATTTAACCCAAAACGAAATTGTTAAAGCTCCAGAATTAAATTTAAATGGTACAGCTAAAGCTGCTTGAGCTGGTAAAATACTATCAAAGAAATGAATGTCATAATCGGGATCAATTTTTTTGTCACAATTTGCACCAGTCATATTAAATGGACATTGACAATGATAATCATTAATTTGATCAATGCAAGTAGCAGATAAGGGGCATGGTGAGGGTGTACAATCATCAATATTTGTTTCACAATTTTGTCCAGTAAAACCTGGGGGGCACATGCATTTATAGCCATTTCCTTCTTGAACACATTTTGCACCATTTTTACATTTCGATGCATGGCATGAATCTAATTCATATTGGCAACCAGCACCAATAAATCCTTTTGCACAAGTACATTCTAAATGTGATCCAAAATCTCCACAAACACCACCATTATGACATGGTTCTCCGATGCATCTATTTGGTGCAACTTCACAATTTTTGCCACTAACACCTTCAGGACAAACACAGAAATAATCATCATGAGCAAGACTAACACAATGTCCATCATTTTGGCATGGATTTTGTCCACATTTTCCTGATTGTTTATCGCAAAGATCACCAGTCCATCCAGGACCACATTCGCAACGATATGAAGCACCAAGATCAATACAGGTTCCATTATTGTGACATGGTTCTCCACCACATTGATCAATATGAATATCACATGCTTTACCAGTATATCCTGGACGGCATTGACATCGGAAACCATTAATGAGATCTTCGCAGAGTTCTGTACCATGTGCATCACATCCGCTATCACCAACTTCGCATTCATTAATATTGTGTTCACAGTGAACTCCTTCGAAGCCAAGACGGCACTGACATTCATATTTAGCACCTTGATTAATGCAAGTTCCATTATTATGACATGGATCAATTGCACAATGATCTACCATATGTTGACATTCAGATCCATGAAAGCCTGGAGCACATTGGCATTCATAACCATTTTCCTAAATTAAAAAATAATTTTAATAATTTTTTTTGTGTATAGATTTTTTACCATATCTCGACATGTTGCACCATTTTTGCATGGTTGTATTTCGCAATCATCAATATTGACATCACAAAATTGTCCAACCCATCCAGCTTTACAAATACAAAGTCGATCAAATAATGTATCAACACATTTACCATTGATACATGGATTTGGTTCACAAAGGTTATCTTTAATATGGCATCGTTTTCCACTAAATCCATTTGGACATGTACATTCAAAGTCATTAACTAAATCATGACAAGTTGCTCCAAGTGCACAAGGATTTTCAGCACAATCATCTAAAAAAAGGAGGTTTAAAACGTCAGTGTTTTTTTTGTTTCCCGTTTTTTGACTTTTAGTTTTTTTTCTCTGTTTGGATTTATTTTTAAAACTTGCAAAAAAATGACATTTTTTTGACATTCTTTTTTGTTAGAATAGAATTGCCCTAAGGGAACTGTCCTTTTCTTGAACAGCTTTTAATTTTGAAAAAAAGAAGAAAATATGATAGAATTTTCTAAAATTAAAATAAGTACAAGTACTGATTTAAAATTAGTGGTTTTTATTTAGACCGAAACGTGTAAATTGGATTAGCTGTTTTTGTTAAATGCAAAAAAAAGAAAGAAGAAAAAAGAATGTTGAAAGAAAAACTTTTTTTATACACTTAAAAGGGATTCAAGGAGGCTTTATTGTAACCAAAAAATTTATAAAGAGAAAAAACATGAGCGACGTGTTTTTTAAATGTATTTTCAAGGCAAACATTGATTGTTACTTTTTGAGTCTTAGAAAAAATCATCCAAAAAAGTTCTCTCTTTTTTTCTTTCTCTTGCGTATATATATTCTTATTGCATACCCCCTGGCGAGGTTTTTATTTTCATCGATGACGTTAATATTATAGAGTAAAAAGATAGAGAAAAAAAATTATTCACTTTTTTTGCCCTTTGCAATAAAAGCTTTTGTTTTGTTTTTCGACTTATTTGTTGCTGCCATTTCCGTCTCTTTTTTCACTTCCCTTTTTAGCTTGTAAAAGAAGCATCACTATTTTTTTGATAGGACAAGCTCATCATGTTTGCTCAAAAAGATCTTATCAAAAATGCCTCTAGCAGAATTTTGCATTTTTTTGTGTCAAGTTATGTTTTTCACAATGTAATATGACTCACTTTTTTTTATTGTTAATTTCTTAACTTATTTTAAAACTTCTTTCATAAAAAAAGTTTTGTCATTTTTCCAAAATTAAATAATCACATTCACTTTTTTTAAATCTTTAAAATCTTTTACTGTCAAAAAATCTGCCCCCATTTGTAAATATTTTTTTCTTCTCTCAAGGATTAATAAAATCAATAGAGATTGCTTTTCACAACACAATTGGCAGCTGTGTGGTTTAAGATCGATTTGCCCTCACGGAATTTTTTTGGCTTTTTCTTAAAGAAAAAAGAAAAAAGGCTCTTTTTTTATGAAATACACCTGTACATTGCCTCTTTTTTTTATTAAAAAATAAAAAAAGAAATGAAACTTTCATGGTATTTAAAGTGAGGATTTAAAAATGTTTACTTTTAAGTCTCAAAATAATTCCTGAAAAAAAAGTTACAAAAAAGGAGCGCCTTAAAAAATTTTAAGTTGACGTAATTGTTACATTGAATGTATATCAGCAGCTTATCGCTTTTTATTTCAAAATATTTTCTCATGAAATTTTTTTGTAAAATTTTTTTTGTGATCCGGTTGGATCTTTGAAAAAGATTTTTTTATCTGAGATTTTTGTTGTTATTTTCTTTTTCATCTTTGAAGCCGCTTCTGTTCTTTTTTTGTTTGCGAGTTGTTGTTTGTTGTTTTTATTCTATAGTTTTTTGCCTTATAGAAGAGAAAAGAAAGAGAGAAAAAAAGAGGAGAACGCAAAAGGGGTATTTTAAAAATGGCTTTGAAAGCTCCGCCTTCAGCCATTCCTGCTATTTCTTCTTCTGCTGTTGCTGCTGCAGAATTGCGTTCAGTGCCAACAGCATATTTGGCAGAAGACGCTCGCCATCCAACGGTTATCATTGTAACTTCTCCATCTCAATCCCACCATCATTCACAAATACCCCCACCACGACCTCCACCACCACCTCAACATTTAACCCTTCAACGATCTCCAAATATCCGAAAAGAACCTGAATCAATTTTTGAACAAATTCAAAATTATATTATAATGGCATTTTGTTGCCTTTGTTGTCCCGCATATAAATGTGCAATTTTAACAGCCTCATTAGAATTTATTTTGGGAATATATTTTTGGTTTGATGCTGTAAATGATGTTTATAAAAATTTTGATGAATTGTAAGTTTTTTTATTGCTTTAAAGCAAAATAAAAAAAGTAAAGATGGCAAATAATTATGTCAATTTTTTTAGACAATTCAAGGACGTTGCTATTGTATTCTTTTTTACCGCCTTTTGCATTGCTGCCGGAACTGCATTAGGAACTCTTTTTGTTGCACATCGAAAAAAGAGCCCACATTTTGTATGGCCTCGTCTAGTTTTTGTTACAGGCGTTTTAATTATTTGTGGAATTCTTATAATACTTCTGTTTCTTTACTTTAGTGGAGCTGCATCAGGAATAAACGATTTTATCATCAATGTCGTTGAGGTTAGTATTTCCTTCTTCCCATCCGTCTCCTCTTTTCATCATCCCCTCTTTTACATAAAAAAAACTGTTTCCCTTCTCTTTTTTTTCATTTTTGGTCAACGAAAAGAAAATAACAACAAGAAAATTGAGTCACGTTGAAAAAAAAGAAGAAGTATAGTGTGTTCACTTTCTTTTTCGTACACACACAAGCAAGCAAGCAAGCAAGCCTGTTCAGTAAAAAGGGCTAAGTGCATATTTTTTTTGACATAACTCAGAAGCTCACTTAAATATATATGAAGAGGCTTTACATAAAACTATGCAAAAATTGACATGCGCTAAAATTTAGTAACCCAAATGAAAAATAAAAAAAAAACAATATAATTTTCACAGTTAATTGATTTCAATAAAATAGAATAAAAAATAAATAAATAAATATTTTATTATGTTTTTTTTAGTTTGTAATGAAACAAAATTTTACTGCTGATGATCGAAAAGGTTTACATCATGATCTTGCATATATGTCATATGGTTTTGCAGTATTATTATTCTTTTTTACATGTTATACACTTTTCGGATGGTGTGCAACAAAAAAATTTTATCATGATCTTTTAAAGGATTATCGAAATTTTCATCCTGTTGCACAAAGTGAACCAACTGCTCCAACACAGCCTGCGTTTAATCCAAATTATGCCAAAGGCGCTGTTTAAATATAAATAAATTGATGAATGGAAGCAGCGTTAATACCTCTCTTTTTTTAATTGCACTCCCTTCTTCTTTTTTTTACTCTTACTTCAACGATCTCTTTCTTTCTATACTTTTACACTTTTTTTTAAAAATTAAAAATTTGTATTCTTCAGTTTTCATTCCCATTTTTTTTCTTCAAGACGCGTGTCAAATCATTGTTGGTAATTATTTTTTTGTGTTAATAAAAGTGTTTTCAATAGACTTTTAAAACTTACCAATATTTCGATCACAATTTGTTCCTTCCCATCCTGGTAAACATTTACATTTATAACGGCCAAGTTGAAGGGGAATACAATCTGCACCATTTTTACAAGGAGCATCCATTTGACATGGATCAGCAATTTGTGAACAATCAAGGCCAGTAAAGCCTGTACGGCATAAGCATCGACTGGTACCAAGTCCAGGCAAGTCTTGACAGACTCCTCCATTGGGACAATTTACTCCAATGCATTCATCAGGACCAAATTGGCATCGAGCACCAGTAAAGTCTAAAATAAAAATTAGTTTTAATTAAAAAACAGAGTCCAAAAATAGAAGTTGTTTTTTCTTCATACTTTGAGGACAAATGCAACGGAATGTTCCAGAAGTAGCTTCACAAATGCCACCATTATAACATGGTTGAATATCACAAAGTGGCATCTGCTCTTCACAAAATTGTCCAGTATATCCTGGAATGCATTCACAAATTTCTTTATGATTCATTACGCTGCATGTTCCACGATTTTGACATTGAGTTTTTGTGCATGTTAATTCTTCACATTGTGATTCTTTGGTACTTCCAATATCTTTAGTATATGTATTATTTTGACATTCAATACATCTTTGTTGTCCCAAACTACTTTGATAATAATTAAGTGAGCAAGGAGAACATGGTTCTAATCCAGTTGTTGAAAATGTGCCGGGTTGACATGGCTGTTTACATTGACTTGGGCCTGTTGAACCCAATCGGGCAGTATATGTTCCTTCAGGGCATGCTTCACATTGTTTATATCCGCCAAAAATGGGTGGGCCAGCAAAAGCATGTCGAGGGCAAAGTTGACATGGTACAAGTCCAGAAGCACTAAACATTCCATTACCACATACAGATAAGCATGCTTCCACAGTTTGAGCTCCAGCAAAATGAGTAAAAGTTTGAGTGGGGCATGATTTGCATGTAAGTTGTCCATTTTTATCTTGATAACTTCCAACAGGACATTCAACACAAGTATTATTTACATATACGGTACCCTTTGAGCATGGTACTAAAAATCTTATTTCGTTTTTTATATTAAAGTTTTGAATTAAAACTTACAGCATTCTGGAAGTGTTTCCTTATCAGGTCCTTCTCTCAAAATTTCTCCATCAGCACAACCAAAACCTTGTGTAACAGTTGTAACTGTGGCATTCATTGAAGGGCATCCAACTCCTTGACTTGCAAGTGAATCACCACTAAGCATAAGCAAATTTCGAATTGGTGTTGTTGCACCAGGAATCCTCAAATCAAAGATTGTTCGCATTGTTAAACCACAAAGTTCATAAAAGACATCTTTTAAAACAGTTGGTAAAATTTGAATTGTATAATTTCCAATAACATCATTTCCGTGATTAGTAAATTTAACATTCAAAAATCGTACATAAACTTGTACACTGCTTGAACATCTTTGGCTGAGTACGGTATCCAAAGTATCAAAATGATTGGCGGCAATATCGGTGTAAGATTTTAAGCAGCTATCATCAACAGGGGTTGCAACGCTGTATCTAATTGCAACATTAAGTTCATAACGGGCAGGTTCTTGAGCAATTGGAACACAAGCTGGTGGATTATTTGATGGTGTCCAATGTCCGTCATTGCATTTGAATTTGGTTACAACTTTATGTTCATCAACAAATCTGAATCCTGTTGCACATTTAATTGTGCAAACAGTTTCAGTTCCCCTTTTTGTACATTCTTTTACAGTACTTTCATCATTTGTAAGTGACCATTTACTGCATGGATCAGCCATTAATGCAACTTGGAATGAACATTTATTTTTATTTCCAAATTGATCAATTGCTGCAACTTCAATCGTTGAATAGCCTCCAAGTTTAAGGGTGGCTTTTGTGGGAGTAAAAACAATTTCAGTAATATTTGAAGAATCTTGAACTGCTAATTCAACTGAACTTTCATTGAAATAAAGTATTTTTTCTTTTTCTCCTTCCATTGCAGAAATAACATATGATTCAGGGCATTTCATTACAGGTGCTTGAGTATCTGGAATTCGAAGTTTTACAATACATTCTGCAGAATTTCCTGCATCATCATATGCAGTATAAATAACATCGGTGTCAGTTGTAATTGGACGGGGTGGAATAAAATTTGTAGGTTGGATTCGCATAAATGCGATTGAACCAGAATTATCGGTTGCTATTGGAACTGTATAATTTGCTAATTGTAATTGACCAAATTCATCTGACATAATAAAAAAAGGATTTTGTGGACAATTTTGGAAAACTGGTGATTCAGCGTCAATACATTGTGGAACACTTGAATTCCATCCAACTTGAAGATGAGTTGGAATTTCATGTGCTGCAGAAAGTGGTGCTAAACAACCTTGCATATCAAATCGTAGACATGGATTTGTTTCATATTCTGTTATTCCCAAAAGAACATAACGAGCTCGAAGTGGTGGATTAAGTTCAAATTGATACATTTTATTGTGATTTCCAGATGGAGTTTCAAATTCAAGTGGATAAGTGTCATAATTTTGACTAAATTGAACTTTGTAAAATAGTTGCATTTTTGTAACATGTCCTTTAAGGTGCCCGCTACCAGCAACACCGGCCATTCGAAGAGTTGTTAATGTATAAATTCTTTGTAAATCAACTGAAAGGAAAATGAAAGCATCTTTTGAGCCACACCAACCAGTAGAAGATAAACGAGCTTTATGTGGTTCATATCCCCAACTAGTTGTATCAGAATTATCAGCAAATGCTCCATCTGGAATAAATCCGGATGAAATTCCAACATCTTCGCTTAATACACAAGCTGTTCCAAGTGTACAATTAATAGCAGATGATGGGAATGGCTGATATCCAGGTCTATTGCAAGAGAAACGTGCAATTGCACCTTCTTCAACAGATTCAAGTTGAGTTGTACCATCATCAGGATATCCAGGATCAACACATACAGGACCTTCACAGCGAAGATTTCCAAGATCCCAACTTCCATCAACATTACAACGAATAATTCTGTCATCATAAGAGGATTTGCCAATTAAAGAATATGGTGGCCGGCAACTAAATGCCAAAGTGCTTCCAACTTTAAAACTATTGTCATCACCTTCATAATAAACTCCAGCCAAAATTGGTGGGGGTCCACAATCAACTAATGGACAAAAGATTGATGGACCAGAAAGCCAATATTCAGGTCCATCCATTTGTGGATCATAAATACATTGTCGGAATCCAGAAAGAGGGGAAATAGGAGCTGGACGATTTTGTTGACTGCAAACAATGCTAACATTATGACCATAGGGGATTTGACCTTCTGGAGTAACAAAGAGACCAATGGCAGTATTATTTTGTGCACCATTACAAACAGCAGCTAAAAGTTTTTTTAAATTTCGTCACAAAAAATTAATTTTCTTACGAATGCAAAATGGTGAAGTTCCATTCCAATTTCCATCAACTTGGCATTTGAGATGACTTGGACCCATCATTTGAAAACCAAAGTTACAACGGAATTCAACAATTGTTGGAAAATGGAACATATTTGAAGTTGAAAGTAATTGTCCATTTTCTGGAACCGTCAATGTTTGGCATTGCCGTGGAACACAACTTTTATTAAATCGAACGGCATCATGAATATTATTTCCTGTTTCACCTTCTTTTATTTTTGCACCATTTTGTCCATCAGTCATAAAAAGGTCATATCCGTCATCACATGAACAGCGATAAGTTCCTTGCATATTTATACAATGATGTTCACAAAATCCATTATTTTCATCACATTCATTAATATCTAAAAAAACATTTTAACAAAGTCTATTTATAAAAAATGATTAAAATACCTGCACAAGATGTTTTTTGACATCCAAGTAAATCGACACGAATACATGGAGCTTCTTTAAATTCTTCGATAACAATTTGGAAAATTTTTGCTTCAAGTGGTGGATCCAAAACAAGAAGTTCACTTCCAGCAATGCCAACATTTCGAGTTGTCATATTTGTTAAATGGTTTGAAGTCTTAAGTTTAACTCCATCTTCCATTGCATAATTAAATCTTAAACGTGTTGGATAAGCTGCACCAGCAGTTTTTTCAATTCTAAGTCTTTCAATAACTTTTGGAACAGCAAATGTAAATGTTAGTGTTCGACGATTATCATCTTTCAAAGCACACCATCCTGTAGAAGAATGTTTCAAAGCAGGAAATGATGGACCTTCAGATGATGAAATAACATTCATAGTAAATAATGAAACGGCATTTTGACAGGCTAAAAATACATGAAAAATTTATTATTTTTGGGAACCTAAAAAATTTTTACCAAGTTGTGGTTTGAAACCTTGTTTACATTCACAAAAATATCCACCGGGTAAATTATTACAATTTGTACTTTTTACAGAGCAACTGGCAGTTTGTTCCTTGCATTCATCAATATCAATACATTGTGGAACGGCACTTAAAGTTTGATTGGCCAAACATTTAACACTATCAACTCCATCACTTTTAAATCCAGGATCACATTCAACTTTTGCTGTAGCATCGAATTCTAAATGTCCTAGTTCTTTTGTCAATAATCTACCATATTGAATTTCAGACATATTTGTGCATACAAGTTCTAAATTTTAAATTTTTGTTTGCCAAAAAAAGTTTTCTTTTACTTACTTTCACAACGTGGTTGTGGAGTTGACCATTCACCATTATTTTGGCAAAGAATTGTTGCAGCACCTTTTCGGCGATGTCCTGCAGCGCATTCAAAAGAATAAACTGTGCCAAAGCTTGTGCCATCTCCAAATAATAATTTTCGCTCGCCATTGGTAAATGAAATTAATGCCGGACAAGCTGCAGCTTTACATTGTGGTGGAGCAGTCCATTTACCATCTTCATTACATGTAATTTCTTCAGTTTTTCTTCCACTTGAAAATGAAAATCCATCATAGCAGCTATATTTTGCAATAGCGCCAAATGAAACATTTGTAGCAGAAATTGCAAAACCATTAGCAATTTGAGGAACAGGAGAACAATAAACAGCTAAAAAATATATATTATAAAGCTATTAAATTTTTATGAAACATACGTTGACAAGTTGGAATTCGATTTTCTGTCCACCGTCCACCAAGTAAACATTGAACTTCAAACATTCGACCGCGTCCATTTACAAATTCAAATCCTTTATCAGAGCATGAAACAAATACTTTAGTATTGAATGCAGTATTATGTGTTGAAACAACAACAGAACTTGGAATATCCAATGGTGGACAATTTGTTGAAAATGTAACATTCCAACCCAGTGAATTTCGAACTGAATTTGATTGAAACACAAGTTGAAGTTTACTTTGTTTTGAAAAAATCATTTTTGGTGGACGATTATTTTCATTGAATCCATCATTTTCATGTAAAGCTCGACCATATTCACCACCTTCAAAAACTTGAAGATTGTCATCTGATGAAATATCAAAATGATTTATTGCAACACTAATTGGTTGATCTTCACGATTTTCTGGTAATTCAATTGTATATTTGCATATTTGGGATGAAGGATATGGAATACGAGTATGTCCAGGTGAAAGAAGTTGGCCATGTGATTGCCGAATAACATTATCACAACCTCTTTTATAACTAATTGAAAAGCCTTTTCCTGATATTGCATGATTTGTAAAAAAATAAATGTATAAATGACTTTGACTTGATATTAAAAGTTGTGAAAGATTTGCTGTATCATTAATTTGTCGACCAGTTAATTTTGCTAAAATTGGTGCAGATGATTTTGCTCCATCATAAATTACAACAAAATCATTTTCATCTTCCAAATCATAATTATCTATCTAAAATTATTATTTATTTTTGTTTATAAAAATTTTTCTCCGTTTATTTTATCTTCTTACGTTTAATGAAATCAATTGTCCTTGAGGTGCATCAATTCTCCAAACGCATTCCAAACCATTTGGATATTCGTGTGGATATTCGGGACTTGAAAATGATTGTGCATATAATTGAGCTTTAAGTCGTCCACCGCACGAAAATGAAACTGAAAAAAAAAAACAAACGATGCTTAAACGTTGTTGTTGTAAATTTTTTTTGGATGTCTGATCAAAGGCCTGTTTTTTAAAAACGTGAAAAAAAACAAATTTCATTGGTCAAAAATAAAAAATCAAATAATAATTACCTGCACGCCAAGATGCTTGAAATCCTCTTGCTTGAATAAGTGCATCAGAACGGAATCGAATAACCATCATATTTGTGCTTGAAGTATATGAAAGGCGATCTAATTTTGGGGTACCAGAAATGGTGTCAATAGCTAATGAAGCATTTTCAGATGGACCACCATCAACAATTGTTACAATGTCTTGGTTTTCTTCCGTTTCAAAAGAATCAAATGTAAGCTAAAAAATATGATTTTTTGAAAATTTGAATAAAAATTATTATAAAAGTTGGAATTACTTGAATGCGTGAATTAACTGGACCTTCAATAACCCAACGGCAATTTGAATTTGATCGATAGCTTGAAGGATAATTTGGTGATTGAATTTTTCCAGATTCTCCTTTTTCATATTTAAGACATGCCAAATCTGAATGTGATGCAGGACAATTTAATTCATCACTGAGATCACCACAATCATCGATGCCATTACAATGTGAAGATTCAGGTACACATCCACCATTGTGACAAAAGAATGATCCTGTAAATCAATAAATATTAATGTGCAAATTTGTTTATATCTAATCAATAATTGAATTTTTTTTCGATAATTTGAATTTAAATGCCTTGACCTAATTGCTTTGCTATTTAGCGGCTTTATTCATTTTCCAGCCAATTAATTTTGTATTGACTTGTGACAGCCTAACACACATCTCTCACAACTATTTTCTTTCCTTTCCCTTATTTTTGCTGATTAACAAAATAATATAACGGTGGCGTCGGTATAGTTCAAGGTTATCTTCTGGTATTTAAGAAGAAGGGCAGAAGAGAATATGAACAGTAGTAGTAAATAGCCCTGCGCCAAAAGTATCAATATTCAAAAAAAGGGGGAAGAAAATTAGGTCATAAAAAAGGCCACAAAAATAGATATCAATAAAATTGAATAATTAAATAGTAAAAAAAAATCGAAATGATAATTGATAAAAAAATATATACCTTTAACACATGCAGGAAGTTCACAAACAAACGGAAATAGCATATTACACATTTCAAGATGCCATACAATATTTGAAAGTGGTGAACCTTTTGAATTAACTGTTGAAGCTTTTACGCAACCTCCAGTACTATAATCTGGTTGTCCCTTTGCCCAAAATCCTGCATATCTTGATACCATACTACCATCAGACCACATAAACATTGCATCATCACTAAGATTTGGATCAACAACAAGACCTTTAAAAATTACCAATAAAAACAAGCTGATAAAAAAATATAAATTTTACCAATCCAATATTCAGTTTTTAATGTTCCACTTGCAGAACGTAATGGCCTATTCAATAATTTTGTAACAAATAAATTTTCTTTTTGTGATTCAATTCTTGCCGGTAAACTACCATATCTTCCGCAAAAAAATAAAGCTTGTGGCCATGATTTTTCCAAATGATAAACTTTAAAGCATTTTGTGCCCTCTAGCTCCCAACCTTCTGGGCATTTTAATGAAATATCGGTTAAAGCGGGTTTTGAAAATGTTGAATTAAATTGATAATTTTTTTGTGAGTACTTAAAAATATATAAGAGATAAAAAAGGGACAAATAAAATAATAAAAGAAAAAAAAATACCTGTGCTAAGCCAAAATTGGCCAACAAGACCACCGCAAGAATAGCGGAGGCCATTGCGGCCTGAAAACCCATTTGGAAATGTGCTCTAATGGAGTGCACGTTTACTAAAATAATAAAAAAATGGGAAAAGTTTAAAAACAATAATCTAATCAAAGGTAAACTTAAATAAAATTAAAAATTTGAAAGAGTAAGTTAAACTTTTTTTTAAATGAGGACAAATGATATTTGGAGACTCGAAATACGCGTTTTTTAGCCGATGCCCAAAAAAATAGAAGGGTGCTGACAATGAACGGCAAAAGAGAAGGTAAAAAGAGAGAAAGAGATATAGAAGGGGGGAATCGGTCAACGTAATCGCCGATAGAAATCAGTTGTAAGAAAGTATGGTTGGGGCGGGTCAGCCTTTTTTACTGGCCTGAAGGAATCCGTTATTTTATGCTGGCATCAAAAGAAAAAAAATGAAGGAATTTTTTTTACTTGCTTCTGGGTGAACATTGAATGACCCGAATATTGGCCGTTATGGGGAGAAAAAGAAAAGAAAAAAAGAGCGCATTTTTACAACAAAAGTGTGTGTTCGAGCAACATGTTCAAATTTGCTCTTTCATAATGAGAGAAAAATATGTACTAAAATAGTTAGAAACAAAAGAAAAAGGAAAAAACTGTAAATTTTGATAAATGTTTACAAAAGAAACAATATTAAAATTTTGAATACGTTAATATTTTCTTTGAATTTTTTAAAACGGGGGGATATTGTAGAAATTCAATAACATGGATACCAAAACTTAAAACATAATAAAAATAGAAAAATAAAATTTTAATGTAAAACCAGACATAAGCAGAAACACTTTAAAACAAAAAAGGTAAACCAAAAGTGGGTTTGCAACAATTTCAAGTGGATAACAAAAACCGTTCAAGGGTAATTTCAACAACAATTTCTATCTGGATAACAAGGTTAATGATAAAAAACTCAATGGTTGGAAACATTTTAAAACTGCAAAAATCAAAAAGTTGTTGAGGTTTGAAAATTTTTAAAAGCAAAGAAAAATGGGGATTGAAATCCAAAAAAGGAATAAAACTTTTACATAAAACAAAAAATAAAAAGTTCACATTTTTACAACAATGAATTTTAAAAAGCAATCCCATGTATACAAAGAAAACGTAATTTGAATGAGTAAAAAAATACTCGTACACTCAAAAAAAATAACGTCAAAACTAAAAAAAATGGATCAAAAAACGTCAACATTATTCGATGAGTTTAAGCGCGATGACCATTGACTGACCAAAAAAAAAAGAAGAAAGAAGAAATGGACTTTCTTACGACGTTGAGGTATAAGCTTTTCGATGTTGTTTCCGTTAGCTTACCTCCTTCCAATCGATTTTCAACTTCACTTTTGTGCGAACTTTTTGTGGTAAGTAGTTCTTAAGAAATTCGTTCGTTACTAACTCCATTTTTTTTAATAAAACCATATACGAAATGAAGAAAAAAGAAGAAAAGAAGAAGACGTGATGATGAAGCCGCCTAAGGTTTATTCTTATTTGCACGGATAGTCCATCGTCGTCCATCGTCGATCTCTCTTTATTGTCTTTAAAAGCCTTGTTGTTTGCTTCTTTCCTTAATAATATTTAAAACAGTAAATGGGTTCATCTGTTTTTTTTTAAATTTTAAGCCAGCCGGGTGTATACAAAAGACAATAGCAAGTACATTAAAAAAATGAAATATGAAGAAAAAAAAGGTTGCTAAGTATTGTTTTTTTTTTAAAGTTAAAAAAAATAAAGTGAGAAGGATTAAAGAAAGAAAGTAAAAATTGCGTAATAAAAAAATTAATAAAATTAAGTGTGATTCCGTATTTCTTTTTTTCTCACTCTGTTTTTTTTTTGATGCTCCATTTTCTTCGCTTAAAAAAGATTTCAATGTTTTTTTTAAATTTTGGAGATATGCCTTTTTTCTGTTTTTGGTAGGAAGGATTAATGACCCCAAAAAGAGGGAAAGAAAAAAGTGAGATTGTAATCTATCCATATTTTAGCAGCAGCAGCAGTTTTCACCTTCCTTTTTTAAAGTTCCTTGACTCCATTTTTGACCGCTTTTTTTGTGTTTAAGATAAATTATATTTATTTTTTAACCAACGTTTTTAAAAAAAATACCTCATAATTATTATCAAAAATATCACAAACATTTTTTTAATGAATAAAAGAAAAAAGAACGCAAAAAACCGAATTTGTCATAAATTTATTTTTTTCAATACCGTTCAATGATTATTTCCATTTGTTAAAGGTTTCAGTTCAACGGGATTTGCTTTTTCCATATTACGTTTTTGTTCCCATGCATTTATTCGTCGAAGCGGTATTGCAATTACACCGCTAAGTGTCATCAATGAACCCATAACAATAAATGAAAGTGTATAATTATTTGTTACAGTTTTGAGATAAGCTTAAAAAATTAAAAAAATTGGTGATTGTAATTTTTTAAATCTCCTTTTTACCTGCAAATGGTGGCCCAACAAATGCTGCAACACCCATATAAAGTAATAAAATTCCATATGCACTTGTTAAACGTTCAAGACCAAATATTTCAACAACAATTATTGATCGAAGTGCAGCAAAACATGCAACACCAACAGCAAAAAATACACAATAAAAAATATAATGCCAAAATTGATCAACAAATGGTACTCCAATTGTAACAAGACCAGCAATAATTAAACTAATATTTGTAACCCATAATGGATCAACTTTTGGATGATCAGAGATATACCTTAAAAAAGATTATTTTCAAAGAATCTTTTGTGAAGAAAAACAACAAACCCGCAAATAATTCGAGCAAAAACATTTACAGCTCCAAGTGTAAAAACTAAATATTTTGTTAGACTTGGATCAACACCTTTTTCAATAGCTGATTGTCCCAAAAACATAAATGGAACAAAGAAGCATGTTAAAGTTAAAAAACCACTGATTGCAAGGACATGAAATGTTGGAGAATAAAGAAGATCAAAATCGAATAATAACCGTAAAGCAGAAAATATTCCTTCACTCCAATTTCCAGTTGCATAACTTTCTGTTGTTGGTAAAGCCGCAATACTAAGCATTAATTGTGAATGATGTGTTGGTCCTGCACTTAAAGCCGAAACTGAACGACTTGGTCGATCTAAAAATTTTAAATAATTTGACACTTTTTTTATTGAAAAACATACGAGTTGCAATTTCTAAATTTCTTTCATTCAATTTTTGTGTTGAACCAGGATAAAATGCATCAGGTTTTGAAAGGGGCCTATTCAAAGCTGTTAAACTTTTTCGAGTTACTTGAAGTGATTCAACTTCTGAACCCCAAACTGCTCTTTCTCTCTCTGCACCAGTATTTAATGATAAAGTTGATAAAAATGGTACTTCGGGATTTAAAGTTCTTGAACCCAATGATTGTCGTGGAAGTCTTTCAATGACAGTTCCAGGTGACATATATTGATTATCATTATCAATAATCTCTACAGAAGGTTCATGTTCAAGAATTTCAGCTTTTTGATCCATGTATTCTTTTGCAATTTCTGCAGCCTTTTTAACTTGTGAAGCTGTTGGTTGAAGTGGTTTAAAAAAGTATCCAAATATGCAGCATGAACATGTTATTCCAGCAATTGTAAACATAAAAAATCTCCAATTTCCTCCACATAATTCCAGAATAAGCGGATTAAGCTGAAGTTACTAGAATTTTTCAAGATTCGGAGAAAATGAAAGGAATTCAAAAACTTACATAACTAAAAATCGAAGTGCCAATTCCAGAACCACAAACAGCGATTCCAGTTGCAAGGGCGCGCTTATTACTAAAATATTGTCCAACAATGACAACAGCCGGAAGAAAGATTAAACCAAATCCAACACCACCAACAATTCCAAAAGTAAAATAAATAACGGGAAGCGCAGGCATTAATGCACTGACAAAAAATCCTAATGCTGCAATCAATGCTCCAGCGATTGCAACCAAATGACAACCAAAATGATTTGCTAATGCACTTGCAAGAGGACCTAAAAATCGATGGGGTTAAAAATGTTTTTTAAAAATATTAAACAAACCCGTTAACAAATATGATCCAGCTAAGAGTGAAGTTGCAATGGATACTGTAGCTGTATTAGCTTTAAATTCTTTTTCCCAAATAGGTAAAATTGTTTCACCAATTGAAAAAATTACTCCATCAACAACAGCATTTGCAAAAAATGATGCAAGTACAACAACCCAACCATATCCACCATCTGGAGGAACTAAAACTCCAACTTCTTCAAGCCTCGTTTCAACTTCAATTTCTTTGTTATGCAACATTTCTTCCACAATCTCCGAATGACTATGAACCCGTTCACGGTCATCTTCCTTTTTCATATTTTTATAAAAACCCGCAAATAATAATCTGAAAAAAATTTAATTTGTTTGAAAATTGAAAGGCTAAATATTATTTTTTTCACGCTAAAAAAATGATAGCAAAAAAGTTTCATAGTTTAAGAGTACAACAGCTGATTAAAGTTAAAAATGTTTTAGTAAAAAAACTTTTTTTAAACGCTAAATTGCTTTACAACTGTCAACTTGCTTTGCTTGCTCTTTTTAATATATTTTCCTTTGGCATTGTCTGGAAGAAAAACAAAAGAAGAAGAAAAAAATACGGGAATAATGTTTGTGTGTTTTCGAATCACCACCAAAATATCAATCGCCTTAATTTTCCCATTTTTCTTCTTCTTCTTCTTTTTATTTTGTTTTTCTCAGCTGGTAAGAATTCGATCGGGCATTGACCGCAAAAAAAAAGAAATAAAGGAAAAGAAAAAATTAAAGTAGGTAAAAACAAGGGCAAACAAAAGCTTTAAAAGCATTTATTAGCAAACAATATGGTACTTAAAAACAAAGAAAATAAAAGAAAAAGCAAAGTAAAATTTTTATACAATATTAAAAATACTATTTTTTTAATGGGCCATGATTGGAGGTGTGTGTTTTTATGAGAACCTGCCATAAAAGGAAATTTATTAGTTTTTTAATTATGCTTTTTTTGGAGGGGTAAAAAAAAGCTTGGTGATCAAAGGCATCTACCGACAAAAAAAGGAAAGCCAAAATATAAAAGTATCAACAAATTACCCTTTTTTTCTTTTGGTTAAAACACGAAGACTAACTGCTAAAAAGCAAAAAAAAAGAGAGAAAAATCTTTAAATTGATAAGAAACTGTTAAAAATAAAAAAGGGAAGTTGTACAAGTCATAAGAGATAGAGAGAGAGAGTGAAAAAGGGGCTTCATGACTTGAATGATGACAAGTGTTAAGACGATTAATTCCCTGATTTATGCATTAATATACATATATAAAAAATATGTTGTGTAGCGTCTTAAAAATCAAAAAAAAAAAGAAGAAGAGAATTTATACTTTACAGTTTTTTCCATTTTTTGAAGCAGCTCGAATTTGGTCCTCTCTAAAAATAACAATAATAAAATAGAATGGGACAAAAAAAATTTTGATGCTTTTGGTGCTATAGAGCATCAAAAATAAACTTCATTAAAAACCAAAGTTTATGGGAGAAAAGGGCTTTTTTCGTTTAAAAACTAAAAAGCTATTAATTTAAGTTTGCAAAAAAAATGTTAGACTGGGCAAATTCTCTTTCATTTGGCTGAAAAATAAAAAAAGTGGTGATTTGAAAATGATCGTTAGGGTTTTTTTTGTTGACAATAAAATCGAGAGATGATGTGAAGAACATCGAACAATGACAAGACCAAATAAAATTAAACCAGTTCTTATATTTTTGGGGGTGAGATTAATTAACACTTTTGTTAACAGATCTTGTATTAATTAGTTATAAATCAAAAAAAATATATATATAACAGATTTAATTGTGGTTATGAATAAAAAGGGGAGAGGAATGAATGTATAAAATGTGTTGTTAAATACAATGTAATCATGATATAAATCAATGTGTCTGATTATCGCTTCCTTTTATTCTTTTTTTTCTATGCATAGAATTGCTATCAAAAAAAAGTTAGAAAAAAAGAAAAAAAAGCAAATGAAATCTTTGACCATAATTTTTACTGATTTTATTTCAGTTTTGGCATTTTCATATTTCAAGGATTTTCCATAATGTATAAGATTTTTTAAAAGTTGTTTGAAAAAATTTATAAAAATTACAAGAATTAATAAAATTTAGCGAGATGTGAGCCTACAAATTAAAGAAGAAAATGTCGAAATACCAATTTTCTCAGCCACTAACAAATTGTTTTTGTCAGGAAATAATAGTAATAATAAATGCGATAATGAGAAATAAAATTAATTTTCATTTATCCTGAAAATTTTATTTTAAAATGAGAACTGTTTGAAAAACAAAGAATGATTTTGACGTTCATTGACAGATTTATTCATTCATTAATTTTAGGCCGATAAATTTCAAAGACTAATGGAGCGGACGTTAAATAAATTGATTAAAGACAATTTTGCGCAAAAATCAAATGATACAATTTATCATATTTTTTAACATCATTTGTGATAAAAATTTCTTTGGACAATCGCCAATAAATTTTTTTAAATAAAAAGTGCAACTATAGTACATTACAATAACTAACAAGCATTGGCCATTTAATAAAAATGAAAGGTCACACATCTGTTTTTATTAAAAAATATGAGAAATAAGAGCAAATTTTTGTACATTTGTTCGAAATGTTTCTTTGGCATAATTTTTCAAAGTTTAATTTAGCTTTTTTTCTTACTTTAAAAAAAATGATTTTATTTATTTCAAATAACAAAGTCAGGAAACTACTGCCAATTTTTTTAAGAATCTGATTTAAGACATTAATCCTGTGTTTGTTCTTGTTTAAATTTCATAATACAATTATTTTGGTACCTTTAGTTTTTAAAAAACCGATCACAGCTGCGAAATTTCCTTTTTTTATTCAAAAGAAAGTTTTTTCGATTTTTTTTTTTTTTACACATTTGCTTATCATAAACATATTTTTTATTATCCCACATTTTTTATATGCCATTTTTTGACACTTGAAAAAATGATGTAAAAAATGTGTTGACTTCGACATAAAAGAAAAATTTTGTTAAAACGTTTTTTGTAAAAAAATTAACCGATACAGAATAAATAAAGCTGTGCTCAGTTTTACTGAAATCTGAAAAATAATGAATCAATTATATCTTTCTTTTAGCTATAATTTAAAGCTGTTTTTGTTAATCTCCGGAAACTTTAATAATATATTTAATCCATTATCCTCTTTTGTCGATTAATTTAAAAGTTAGACCTCTTTTATTCCTTTATATCTTAGAAAATCACTTTCAAATCTTTAATTTTTTTTCCATTGAAAAAAATATTTAATTATTAATCCTTTTAAAAAAATGAGAGTGTCCATGACAACGCTCTTCCTCCAAAACTATTTTTATTATTTATCCCATGGAACACGCCTTTCTTTATTTATTTTTGTTTGCAAAAATGTTTGTTATATATTTTTTGGGTATTAAGAGTTCCATTGATGAAAAAAGGCTGTCACTCAGTGTTTTTATTTATATGATTCTATATTTTTTTAGGTATCCTTTTTTCAACATAATAAAAAATAATAATAGCATGTAAAAAATAAGGAAAAAATATTGCTAATAACAATAAAAAAAATTGGAAAAATGTATTGAAATTAGTTGTAATTTTTTTATTAGGATTGGTGTTTTTGTGTTTATGGTTTTTACAGAAAATAAAAATGTATATTTATATTTATTCTCATTTTCTGGTGTACTTAAAATGAAATCATTCTGTATTTTTTTTTCGAATAAAGGATAAACAATCGTATCTTTTTTAGATTTTGTAAATCTTAGAACTGTAATAAAAGTATCTCTCTGACCACCGATATAACCGCATATTTTGAAATTTTTTATTGATTTTAAAACCTTTGGCATGAAAAAATATTTTTGAACGCTGTTTTCTTCATAAATCTCTTGCAAATTAAACTCTAAAAAATGCAAAAAATTTATCTCTTTTTTAAATTTTTTACTTTCAATTGTTTTAATTTTAATTAATTTCTCTCAGAAGTAAAAATGATTTTTTTATGCATTTTTGGTTTATCTTTTCAGTCCAAAAAAAAATCGAATACCAAAAAATGTTTTTTTAGTGTAACTTCAGCTGCTGATGCTTTTTTTTTGTCTCTTTGCATTTTTGTAGAAAAAAAAGAGAAAAAGAACGGAGGTGGTTGGGTGGGATGACTCAGAACATTGACATGCACACGCACTGATATTTTTGTGGAAGAAAAAATAAAATGCTTTTTTAGGTTCTTTCCTTTTTTGATTGTCAACAAAATTTGGTTTTTCAATAATTAGTATTAGTTTTTATAAGTATAATTTGCATATTTTCAAATAGAAAAAAAATATTAATTGGTTTTAACATGTTGTCCATAATAAATGTTCCAAGGTTTTTTACGGTTAAAAAATTTAACGTTAAATTGAAAAATTTAAAAAAAATATCCAAGCAACAACGCACTCCATTTTTGGTAATAATGAAGTTTTTTTCTGAGTTCTCACAACGAGGATAATTTCCGGCCGCGATTTATATGCGCAAAAGGGAGCACACAAAAACGACTCACCCAATTTTTTTCTGAGGTCTGCGTGGAGTGAGTACATTGTCACCCCTCTCTCTCTCTCTTTTCTCTTCTTTGTCGTTCTTCCGCGTAAGCTTATATGTCGAATAATTTCTTCTTTTTTTGAAAAAATAATAATAAAAAGTTTACAACATCATATATTTTCGTTGTCAAATATTTTTCCCACTTCTATCATCTTTTTTTTATTTTCAGGTAAAGAGCGAATTTAAACATTTAAAAAAAGAAGAAGAAAAGAATTATTCCATTTGAACAAAAATATTATTTAAATAATAAAAGGATGCTGCGGTTTTTGCGCCAGCATTTTGGTAGTCAAACTCCGGATCCTTATCGAGCAGCCGATAGACAGCAAAAATATTTTGGTGTGCAGGAATATGTTCATTTTAGCAAGGTTTTGATTTTCTTTTCCCCTTTTTTTCCCTCTCTCTTTTTTTTATATTTTTTCCGTTATTTTTTAATAATCATTGATCTTCTTCTATAGCTAATGTGTCATGGTTTTCCACAAAAATCAAATTGTTTGAGCATTGATTCTGAACTTGGATTATTAGCAATTGGAACAAAAGATGGAAGGATAAAAATGTAAGAATGCATATTGCTTTAATACTTTAACAAATAATATTTAATAAATATTTAAGTGTTGGAAGTGAAAATGTTGAATGGAGTGGACATTTAAAGCTTTGTTCAAGTATTAAAACTCTTCAATTTGTACCTGAAACTGGTTGTTTAATGCTTGTATCAGAAGAGCCATCATCTGCAACACAAAGTATACATCGAGTTCAAATTGAAAATGATAAATTAGATATTCAAACCGTATCACCTCCACCATTTTTAAAAAAGATTAATTCATCTTGTGTTGTTTTTCGTTCAGGTGGAAAATCATTTTTTCTTCTTGGTACAATAAGTGGAAATTTATATAATTTAAATATTTCTACCCTTCATGCATCTGATTTTGTTGTATATGATGATTTAATGGGTGAAGAGTTAGTTTAAAAAACTTGCATTACAAATATAATTGCATTTTTATTTAGTGGAAATGAATTAGAAACAAGTCAACGAATGATAAGTTATTTAAATTATAATGGCTTAAATGATCTTTTATTGGTTGTTGTAAATAATATTTATTTAATTGTTTATGATATAACACGGATGACAGTTGCATATCGAATTAAATCAAAATATCCTATTACAGTAAACCTATTTTTTAAAAACTTTTAAGAATCCTAAAACTTTTTAGACTGCAGAATTTGATTCTTCAGATGCTTCAATGATTATTATTGCCTTTGAGAATGGAAGTTATTCAATATATAAATATTCTTATACTGATCAATTAATTCTCAATCCACTTATAAATGATGTATTCTTATATGGCAAAGTACCAACAGCCCCCATTAAAAAAGCATCTTTAATGATAAATAACAATCAGTTAGTTAATCAATTTTTAATATTAAAATTGATTTAAAATTTTTTTAGAAATGAAGAAGAAACATTAATATTTATTGGTGGAATGCCACAATCAACTTGCGGGGATAAATATACAATTACAGTAAAAAATGTTACATCCCATATTGCATTTGATTTTGATAGTCCAATTGTTGATTTTGAATATACGATTGATGGATCTGCACTATTTGTTTTATGTGAACAAGAATTAGTTGTTATTGATTTACTTGATCCTGAATGGAAGCCTTTCCCATTACCATATTTATATCCCCTACATTGTTCACCAATTTCATGTTCAAATTTAATTTCAAATGTTCGAGAAAATGTTTATTTAGCATTATGTGATGCAGGAATACAACAGCTAACACAAAATCAAACATTTTCTTTACGTCAATGGCCTCTGATGTGCGGATATGGTGAAAGGCCAAAAGCAGCAGATTTAGAAAGCCGTGAATGCACTATTTTAATAACAGGTCATGAAGATGGGAGTATAATTTTTTGGAAAGCTAATTCAGTGAATTTAAAACCATTACTTATTTATCGAAGTGCAAAAGATTTTGAAGGATATTGTGATCCAAATTCATCAACAAGTCATCAAGAATTTAATGATGATAAAAATGAGTTACCACCTCTTAGAAGGGCAGGTCTATTTGAGACATTTTGTGATGATCCACGTTTTGCAATTCAAAAAATTGCATTTGATGAAAAAACTGGAAATTTGGTTATTGGTGGAAGAGGTGGCCATGTAATCGTTTATGAATTAAATAGTTCAATGTCAAAACTTGATCCGCTTACTGTAATTAAAGTTGATATGATTGAAGCAGTACAAAATCAAGGAAATCCAAAAGGTCCAAGAAGTGGTGAAGCCCCACTGCCACCAAGAAAGGCACCAATGGCATATTCTATTGGCATTCGACCGAGCTATCAATGTATGGTACAATTAAAGCCAGCTGTTCCAATTCATGCACTTGCATGGAATTCTGAAAATGATACTGTTGCAATTGGAATTGAATTTGGTTATGTTGTATGTGATTTAAAAGAAAAACAAATAACATATAAAAATTCCCTGCTTCCGGCAGAAGGTAATTTTAACATATCCATAAAATCTGTTTTAATTCAATAAGTTCCAGATATTATTGAAATTGTTAATAATGATGGACAACTTTCAAGGTTTAAAAGTGTAAAAAAAACAATTCGACAATCATTTCGAAGGAAAAAGCGTCCAATTGCAATTGAAGCAGGAATTCCAGAAATGGGTGAACCTTCTTCAAGCATGATTGAAAATTTTCGACCAACTGAACGAGAAATTGTTGCACGTCCTAAAAATGCAAATTATAATGTTTCAAGTAAGCATTTTTATTTATGTTACATCCAAGAATGTTTGTTTTTTTTTCAGAAGGCGATACACCACCATCATCAGTTCGAATGTTAAGATTTTTAAAACATAATTTTGGATTTGAAAAAGAAGCCACACTTTTATTTGTTGGAACTTCTGGTGGTCGGGTTTTCATTTATCAAATAGAAAAAAGTGAAATAATAGAAGAAAATTGTTTGGTGATACGACAAATTCAAATGGCACATGAAGCACCAATTGTGCATGTTGAAATTGCAGTTAGTTTTTTTCATAATTTATTGCAAATTATATTACTGTATATATTTTTAGAATGATGTTTTACTTATTATTTCTGAAGAACAAATAAGATCATTTTCAATTCCAACATTAAAATTAACAAAATTTAAATATAAAATGACTGCAGTTGAAGGTTCACGAATAACAAAAGTTCAAACTGTTTGCCTAAGAAGTGCTAAAAGTATGTTTAATTCGATATTATTTTACAGGCAAATAATATTGACTATTTCTTAGATCGTGGTGCAACTGAACAATTTCTTGCAGTTTTAACTCATCGTGGAGAAATATTTATATTTTCACCATGGAATCTTAAAAAGCTTGTAAAAATCCAATTCACAAAATGCACAGATGGAACAGCAATAAATTCTGCTAGTTTAGCAAAAGATGGGGCATTATTTTGGTTACGCCCTGGAGGCTCTGAATTTCAACGTGCTGCTATATCCGCATGTTCAAATTATGGTTTGATCTCACCTTTTCGTGATCGAAATCTTGTCTAGTCTATATTTTTTATCTATCATATAAATAAATTATCATTGAATAAACAACAAAGAATTTTTAATGTTTGAAGAATCAAATCGTGAAAGATTAAAAAATTATCATAAAAAACAAGCATTTTTATATAAAATCATGTAAAAATATTATTTAAAAACGGTTTAGTTGATTACTGTAAAAATGTCAAAATGAGGAAGACGGGTCAAAAAGAAAGTGTTATAAAAAGTGAAAATAATCAAAATCACAAACATTCTTAAATTGAATTCATTACGAAAAGATAATTAAAATTGATTAATTTGATTGTGGTAAAAATTTCAACGATGATTCATCTTTTGTTTCAAAACTTTAAAACTTGTGCTTTTATTAAAAATGTGTTTAAACTGATTTTTTCAAAGTCAAAGAAAGAATGCTTTACATAAAAATTTGTGATTTCAAAAATCAAAAACATTTTGTTGAAACAAAAATAAATACAAAGCAAAAAGAAACAGCCAAAAGAAAGCTCGAATTCCGGAATAGATTTTATAACTTTAAAAGAAAGATAAAGGCGTGACATTAGCCGGATATGAAAAAAATTGTTTCATTTTTATAACACTAACTTTTTAACATTTTATCATTTTTTTCGAGCAGCGTTTCTTCTTCCTTCAAGATTTTTTCTTTTGGTTTTTTTGTTTTATACCGTAACCGTTTTTTATTTTAGCCTAATGATAAAGTGGCTCATTTGTATTTTGGCCCTGGGTGCCGTTATTCAGGCAAATGTTCTTCCAAGTGGATCTTCAGGTTAGTTCTTTTTTTTTTTCATTTTGGTTAATTTCAAAAAATATTCTCAAAAATATTTTTAGGCCAACAAATGAAGCCAAAACTTAATTGTACTGAACATGGTGATGGAAATTTTGTTTATGGTTGTAGTAAAGTATTTTGGCAATGTGCAAATGGCATTCTTTATTCACAACATTGTCATAGTGAACTCTTTTTTGATCCACTTACAGATGCATGTGAACGACAAGAAAATATTGAATTATGCACAAATCCAAATGCTACAAATCTTCATGGACCTTCAAAAGCTATGAAAGCTTTTAGTTGTGAAGGAAAGGCTGATGGTGCATATCAACTTACTCCATGTCTTCCTCGTTTTGTGCATTGTAAAAGTGGGCATGTATTTTATGAAGGATGCCCAACTGGTACTTTTTATGACGATTTAAAAAAATATTGTGATTGGCCCGACAAGGTTGTTGGATGTCAGGATAAAGAACGCATAAGTTCTCGATCTCCGCCACCTGCGTAAGCTTAAAATTTAATTGTAAAAGCTTTTTTTACTATGAAAGCTTTTTAGTGGAAGTGCCGCTGCTCCTCCTGGATATGGTCCACAAGATGTAACTCCACCAAGTATTATTCATCAACAATCAGCATATAGAGGGCAATTTAAATTTTTATCGCCACCATTTGTTAATTCTCAACAAAATGATACTGTAGCATATTCCTTTCCCCAAATTACTCCTATTGACCCCCATCCTGCTGGGCTTTCACCCCCCATAACAAAACATCAACAACCTCAACAGCCACAACCACCTCAACAACCTCAACAGCCACAACCAACTCAACAACCACAGCCTCCGCAACAGCCACATCAACGTCCACAAATCCCACATCAGCAAGAACAACAAGTTCCACAGCGACCACAGCTTCCTCAACAGACACAACCTCCGCAACAGAACAATCTTCAACAACCACAACAACAGTCATTACCTACATCTTACCGACATGAATTTGATTGCGCCGGAAAAAAGGATGGCTTTTATCCTTCACCAGTAAATGCTTGTGCAACATTTTTTTACAAGTGTGCACGTAACGAAACTCACAGATACAGTTGTCCTCATGGCCTTTACTTTAGTACACAAAAAGTTCACTGTGAATTTCCTCAAAAAGCACCGGAATGCAATGGTCATGTTCTTCCATACCCGACTGGTCCTCTTTCGATGAACACTAATAATTCCATAAAGTCAAATGTTCAAGTTTCACCGTCTCTTTCACAACAACAACCTGGAACAGTTACTGTACGACCATCGTTTAAAATAGATTTTAATTGTAATGATAAAGCTGACGGCTTTTATACTATTGGCCAATGTCGAAATGATTACGTTCGATGTGTTCATAAAACAGCTTATCTTCAAGAATGTCCTGAAAACTATGTATTTGATTCAGATATTTGTGAATATATGGATGAATGTCATAAGTAAGGTTTCATATTAAAAATATCGTTTTGTTATATATGTTTTTACAGAACTGTTCAACTTCTAACAAACGGACAACAACAAGTTCAAATTCCTGTATCACGAGCCCAACCAGCTATTGCCCCTGCTTCATCATCAGAAACATACACCCTCAAACAAGCTCAACAACGTGCAATTACTGAAACTCAACAAACATATAATCCATCTCCACAATCAACCATTCAACAAAATATGCCTTCACAATCTTCGTTCTTGTATAATAATACACAATACACTTCTTTACAACAACAACAGCCACAAGGACAAAATGTTGCAGTAAAACCTGAATTAGAACGAGCCTATGGTCAATCAAGCAGAAATCCAGAAGGAACCCAATTACAACAAAATCCTCCAGTTCCAGTTCCACAAGCACCCAGAGATACATATTGTCAAGATAAAGGGTTAGTTCATGGATATCATTCCCCAGGATGCACCAACTATTATTTTGCTTGCTTTCCTCGTTACACTATTCGAGTTCAATGCCCTGCAAATCTTTTTTATGATATTGAATCAGCAATATGCGATTACAAAACAAATGTCCCTGCATGCGGTGGTATTCGACCAACTTCACCATCCGCTCAACAACAACCACAATCATATCCAACATATGTTCAACAAAATGTTCCAGCCCAACAGCCACCAGCAGTGCAAGAACAGGCGCTTCAATCATATGGACAACAACAAGTTCATTCAAGTGTTCAACAGACTCAACCCTCATATGTACAACAGCCTTCTCAGCCTGAACAACCACTTTTCAATTCTCAACATCAACAAAATGATGTTCAAAAATCTGCAACTCTTCATTCATATGTACAAAATTTTGGAGCTAATCAACTACAAACACAAACTCAACAACCAAATATTCAAAATTATGTTCAGCAACTACCAGCAATAGCAACATTCCCCTCATCGAATTCATATTTATACTCTGAAAAACAACAACAAGTTCAACAAAATCAGCCAATTCAACAAGCTGCACAACCTCCTCCACATTATCAACAACAACAACAATTTGATCAACTACCTCAAACAGCATCACAATCTGCCCATACATATAATAATGCACAACAACAACAACAACAACAACAACAACAACAAGCAACTTCACAACCACAACTCCAAAATTCTAAAACTTCTTATGGCCATCAAAGTGTTCAACAATCTCCACCAAAAATTGTTGAAACATTTTGTAGAGATAATAATCGACATGATGGATTTAATGGTGCTGGATGTGCTCCATATTTCTTTGTTTGTGCCCTTGGAGAAACAACCCGATTACATTGCCCAACAGGACTTTACTATGACGAAGAAAGTCATGAATGTGGTTTAAAGACAACTATTACTGCATGCGGTGGACATAAACCTGCTGCTCCATCTTCAGCTGCTCAACAGCAACCATTATCTCAAGGAAGTTATGGAGCTTCTTCTTCTTCTCTTCCCGTCCAACAACAACAACCACCAGCAACTCCTGAATTTGATTGTCAACAAAAACAAGATGGTGTATATTCTACAGGCTGTAGTTCAAAATATTTTATTTGTAATCAAAAGAAATCAAAAACTCTTTTTTGCCCTCCTGGAACATATTATAGTACTTCAACTGAACTTTGTGATTATAGAGCTCATGTTACAGAATGTGGTGGAATAGCTCCAACAACTTCACCAGCGTATGTTTACCTAAAAGCATTTTTTTAAAGTTTGATCTTTCTTTACAGTTCACAGCATCCTGTTTTAATTCCACAAAAGCCATATCAGCATCAACCATTACATCAAATTCATGAACAACCCCAACCACAACAGCAACAACCTGCTACCTCAAATTATGCGTTTCAAAATAATTTTAAGATGACAAATACTCTAGGACAACAAACAAAAAAACAACCACTTGGAATTAATTATCCTCCATTACAACGTCAAAATTCACCCGCTGCATCTACCGTATCAACATCGCCAACATTTGTTGAAGATGATAAATGTATGAAATTATCCAACGGAATTTATGGAAAAAAATGCACCAAATTCTTCTTTATTTGTATTGAAAAGAAAGCATTTGACTTTATTTGCCCTAAAGATCAAGCTTTTAATCTTCAAACTATAAAATGTGCTCCAAAAACAGAAATTCAAGCTTGTCCTGAATATGTAAGTATTTCTCAACAACCTGCAGTTGCAATACCCCAATCTCAACAATCATACAATAAACAATCTCCACCACCACAACCTCAAGCACAACAAGCGCCTCAACATACATATAATTCACAGCCATCACAAACTCTTCAACAACAACAACAACAACAACCAGCAGCAGCAGAAGTAACACCCCCACCTGCTTGGGTTCCATATTCTGGTCAACAACAAATCCGGCAACCAGAACCTGATACTTCAATTCAACAACAAAAACCAGCAAATCCATCACCTGCATGGGTTCCATATTATGGACAACAAAATCAAGCTCAACAAAATCTTCCTGCACAACAACCCGCAATAACACAATCACAAGCACATTATCAACAACAACAAGTTCAGCAACAACCTCAAGTACATTCTCCTCCACAACAACAAATGTCATACAATAATCAACCTTCAAATCAACAACCTCCATCTGTTGCATCACGAACATATTCCCGTTCACAAGATTCTTATACTGCTCAACAACCTCAATCTAATACACCCCAACAAACAGCTCCACAACAATCATATCAGCCTGTTCAACAGAACAATGCCCCTGTAACACAGCAATCATATTAATTTTAATCTGTTTTTCGGTTTTTTTAAATTCTATTGTGATTAAAAAAATTTTGTTTTACCACTTTTAATCTCATTATAAAAGTTTTTTATATAATGAACTTGTTTTAAAAAAAGTTTAATGTTAATAATTTGAAAATAAATCTTTAATAAAAAATTCAGCTGTTCAAAAAATTCAATATGTAAAAATATCGTATGACAAAATGCTTTCATCAAATCATTTGATTGATTTGATTCAAATGCAAAGAGAAAAATTTAATATTTAATTTGGGTTTTAAGAACTTTAAAACAAAAAAGAAGTACTTATTTATTAATAATATCAACATTGAAATTCAAAATCATATTAAAAGTAAAAATATGCAAATTATGCATATGAAACATAATAAAACAATTTAAACGGTAGCAAAATACACGCAATCATAAATTCCCTAAAAAAACAAGCAATATCACGAGATTTTGCACAAAAAAATTAAGAGGCCAATAAAAATATATAAAAAGAATTTTTGGAATCCGAAAAAAATAATCTATAAACAGAGGTTTGTCCATTATTTATCAGGGTGGGAGGGAGATCGTTTATTAAAAGCTTTCTATTTACTCTTATAAAGTTGTTGAATTTCTTTTTCAAATGCTTTTTCAATATTCTTTCTTTTCAATTTAAGAGCTTCTGTAAGGAGGCCACTGGCAGGAGTCCATGCTTCATCACAAAGCCATACTTTCTTAGGAATTTCTGCTCGTTGAAGTTTTCCTTTTGCATGAGATTGTAATTCATTTGCAACGGCTTCTCGAACTTCTTTACTGCTGCAAATCTTTTTCAAATCACCATCAACACCATTCTAAAAAAAGAGTAAAAAAAGATAAAATTTATTAAAAATATTGTTCTTACATTTTTAGCAAGTTCTTTGATATTCTTTTCATTTGGAACAACAAGGCCAATAAGATAATCTTGTTCAGAATTACCATATACACAAATATTATCAATTAATGAATTTGTAAGAAGTGTCGTTTCAACTTTTCCAAGAGAAATATATTCACCATGTGAAAGCTTAATTAAATCCTTTTTACGATCAATAATACGAAGAGAACCATCTGCACGGAATTCACCAACATCACCAGAACAGAACCACCGTACACCATCTTCTTCAATAAAATCTTCTTTTGTTTTTTCTTCATTTTTATAATATCCGAGAGCAACATTATCACCACCAATAAGAATTTCACCTTGAGGATGGTCATTTTTAGGGGAATAACCAGCTAAAAAAATAAATTTATTTAAAAGTTAGAAAACTATTAGAAAATCTTTACCATCAGCCCATTCACGAAGTTTAATTTCACAACATCGGAGTGGTGGTCCAACAGTTCCAGTACTTAAATCATTGGCTAAAAAACATTTGAACTAAAAATAAATTTAAAAAAATGTTACCATCAGCAAGAGTACCGCCACCACATGTTTCAGTTAAACCATAACCTTGAACAACTGGACAACAGAAGCAAATATTCATAAATCTTTGAGTTTCAGCATTTAAAGGTGCACCACCAGAAAGAACATAACGTAATTTTCCACCCAAAAGTTTACGAATTCGATCAAAAGCAAGACGATTCATAACAAGACTTCTGTAACCTTCTTCATAACGTGCACGTTTACGTTCATAACAGATACGGAATAATTCACGAGCAATAACATTACTTTGCTTAACTTCATCAGTAACAGCTTTAAAGATACGATCCATAACTGCTGGTACACATGCCATTAATGTAGGTTTAAGAGCAGCACAATCACCTTTGGAACCTTTCTGAATTTTTGGTGCTCTATCAAAGAGTGTTTGAGCTGATGAATAACCAATACGAGTACCACGAGCAATACAAACCATTTCAACACAAACTTCAAGAATATGTGCAAGTGGAAGATAACCAATAACAGTATCATTATTACTAAAAAAAATAAGGAAATTATATAAAGATAAAAGATCAAATGTCGAATAACTGAATGTTTTTGTCATTCCTCACAAATGTTAACAAAAATTTGTTCTACTGTTTATTATGCAAATATTATTAAAGAGTTTCCATAACCGAAAAGCATACTCAAATAAATGTAATAAAAAAAATGATAAACATACTCGACATCAATAACAGCGCTTTGACCCGTAAGTGCAGCAAGAATATTTTTATGTGAAAGCATAACACCTTTTGGATTACCAGTTGTACCACTTGTATACATAACCATTGCCATATCATCTGCCTCAACTTCAACATCTTCATATTCAAGTTCATCTCCTTTATTTATAAGTTCATCCAATGTATAAACTTCACGACCATTCTGTTTAATTTCTTTAATAACTTTTTCTGAAGCTTCTTGTGGTTCATCAGGATTCCGATAAGCATCAAAGAAATAAATGATTTTTTCAACGGCTTTTACATCTTTAACAGCTGCACTAACTTTTGAAAGGAGACTTTTGGTGGTTACAACAGCAACGGCGTCACATTCTTTAATAGCGAAGTTCACAGCTTCTTCACCCAATGTAGCATAAACAGTAACAACAGGAATACCAAGCTTGAAACATGCAATAGCGGTCATCATCCATTCTTTACGAGTTTCAGCATAGATAACAATTTTATTTCCTTTTTTAATTCCAAAAGATGATAATCCACATGCAATTGATGTAATACGATCATCAACTTCAGAATAATCAAGCCAATTATATTCACCAAGAATAAACTTTTGGAATGAACGTCCATCAGATTGCTTTTCTTCAAAAGCTTTTTGAACTTCTCTCCATCCCATACACATATCATCAGGATGCATTCTAAAGAAAACAAAATATAATCTTCTTAGCTAAATATAATTGATAAAACCTACTCAACAGCTCGATCCCATACAGCTCCAAGAGTATAACAATCAGGGAAAATACGAGTTTTTAATTCTTTGCCAATAGTATCAACATGTCTCCAAGGCGAAGAAGGATCACCTTCCACAGTAGGCTTGGCCTTTTCACGTTCTGATAGAGCTTTCTTTTTTTCTGGATCAGCAAATAATTTGAATGGTAAAAATACAAGAGTATCATAAACAAAGAAAAATACTTTGAAAAATGCAGATAATGCAATCATATAAAATGGCCGGCTCTCTTCGAGAACCTCCTCAATACGATTACCTCCTTCTTCAGACATATCTGAAAGAAACAAAACAAAAATTATTTAAATATACATAAGAAGTAATTTAGAAATGCCATTAAAGGCAGCGTTATAAAAAGCGCCACGAAATGAGAAAAAAAAAACAACATTAAAAAAATAAAATTCATTTTACACTTCCCGTTATAGTCTTCAACAAATAGAAAAAAACAACTAGCAACTATTTTGTTGGTGAAAAAAGAGAAACAAAACATATTGCACAGACACTCATCTCTCTTTGCGGAACTGTTGAATATATTCTTCAATCTTTTTTTGAAGATCTGTAGGTGATGGGACTTTTGGTACTTCATAATTTTGATCTGCAAAAGCTCCAACATATGCACCAATAGCAAAACAAACAAGTTTTCCTAGTAAGCTCATAGTGGAAGGGGAAATTGAACGCCACCTAATAAAGGGTAATTTTATGGATGAATGTGTCAAGAAAAGTAATAAGCCTGAAAACAAAGCATAATCAAAGAAATTGCAGAGCTTTTTCACGTTTCGCATTAATAAAAAGTAAAGTTCAAGCAAAAAAAGAAGAAAAACAAAGTCTTGTGGTCGCAAACAAAGTGCAGTAGAGAGAAAAGGAAAAAAAGTGGCGCTGTCACCTTGAACGCTAAAAAAAAGTTAAGGCAGTTGTTCCCCTCTCGCACTTTATACTTTAAACGATCTTTTCTTTCTACCATGACTTAATCAACGTGATCCTTCAAGCATAGGAATTTTGTTACAAAACTTGTTATCTCTCATTTTACCGAAAATACTATATATGAAAAATAAATCTTATATCACAACAAAGTTTGAAAGTATTTACAAAAATTACTTTTAAGTTTGAATTAAAAAATCAAATACTAAATTTGAAATAAAAAATTGGACAAAAAACGTAAAGAAATGTAAAAAAAGGGAAGAAACAACAAACGAGTCTTGCCAACGGCAGAGAAGAAACATAAGATGGAAAAAAACAGCCTCTCTCTTATGTGTTGAATAAAAATGAGAGAACTCAAAAAAAGCTTAAAAATGTTCCTTTTTCTATTTTTTCAAAAGAGCGCGCATAAATGCTATAAATTCTCAACTATTTTATCAATTAAATTTCATTTAATACAGTCTTAAAATATTATTATGATTAAAAAGCATAAAAAGGAGAGATGTTTCTTAGTTGAAAAAATGAGCTCATTTCGAATGAAATACACGGAGAGAGAAAAAGAACACAAGCGAACTTTGTGTTTAAAAAAACACCAACCATTTCGATCAATGAGCGTTTTATTCCGGTAAACAAAAAAATAAAAAAAGGCGCACTTAAATTTCAAAAAAGACGAAGAAAAAATTGTTTATAACTTTTATAATTTAAAAATAAAACGAAAACAACAACAAAAACTACCCTCGTTCTTTTTCAAACATAGATTTTTTATGTTGAAGAGCTGCTTATAGAAAACGGCATTGGTTTTTTTTGCGCGTTGAGACATCGCAGCTTTAAGAGGAGAGCAGTTTTGTTTTAAGCGGGGGATTCCACGTAAACATTTTTTAAAACAAAAGTAATATATGAATGTGTGCAAAAGTAATGAAAAAATAAGCAAAAAACTGCACAGATGGAGTTTTTTTTTGTCTGCGTGAAAAAAAACTGACGTTGCGCAATAAAGTAATGGTATTTCCTTAGTGCTGAGTCAGCTAAACATTTATATTTTTTTTGAAACATTTTGCATCAAGGCCCAAAAAAATTTGTATGACGCAAAATTTTCTTTTTTATTTTTAACACATTGAAAAAAATCAGCCGATTGATGATGTTTACTTCTTTGTTAAGATAGCGTGTGCTCACGTTGTTTTTGTTGTTTATCACAAAAAAAGTGTTGGTGTAAAATGAAAAAAAAATTAATTCTTTTTTTTTAGCAAATATAGGAATGTTTAAGGAAAAGTCAAAGTTAAAAATGTTAAAAATGGGTGCAATCAATAAAAAAAATAAGAAAGTAATAATCAAGAAAAAGGTGAGCCATGTGATAATTTTTGGAAAAAAAATTCGAAATATTTAAAGATTCGATAATTTTGTATAATTTGGCGGTTTTGAAACATGGACTGTTACCGATAACAATAAAAAAAGAAAACAAAATGTAACATTTACAAAAAAATTTACAAATTCTATAATTTGATACATTATTTTATTACTTTCTAAAATCTTAAAATTCAATAGGTTTTGCTTTTCAAATTTACACAAAAATACAAATATCGTTATCTCAACTATTAATCAATTATGCAGTTGGACATAAAAACGGTAAAAAAGAAATTTTAGGATGGAAGATGACCTCGGGGTCATCTGTTATATTTAAAAAATTTAAATTTGGCGCTTTTTTTGAGGCAACTTTATTAAGTTATTGTATATTAAATTTTTGTTTGAAGGAAAAAAATAGATAGCGTTTTAAATATAAAAATAAACTTCTTCCTTGGTGCAAGCAGATAAAGCAGATGGAAGATGATCAATATTATGTAATGGATTTAAAATAGAAAACGAATACAATAAAAAGTAAATCGGTCATTAGCAACACCAACTATCCACAACATATACAGATAAACAATCTGTATAAAAATGAATGAACAATACATACCGATTAATGCACGATTTGGATAGCAAGTATTTTTTAACTCAACAATATAGATAAGCGTGTACAAGAATGATAACTATAATCACAATTTTATACAATATTTAACATAATATCTTTCACGTAATTTCTAGGTCGCAAAACATTCAAAGGGTTGAATTTTTTTTATGAAAATAAGCTTTTAACACTTTTTCAAAAATTAAAAGCCAAAAATTTGTATATCCAACAGTTTAAAAACAAGGGGATCAAATTCCCCCATAGTTACATCCATCACTGTCCAAAACTGTGAGATGATCAATTATTAAACTTCACTTTCGCTAATTTTTAATTTTCAAAAAATACTTAATTTTTAAAGAAATAAATTTTTTTTGATTATTTTGATAATATCATAATTTCAACAATTTCATCATCTTTAATCACAGTAGCAAACAAACTTTTAATAATGTTTTGCCGAATTTTTTTTGTATTTGACAGTAAGAATTTTATAACCGATGATAACCTTATGGGAAATTTGTCGAAAGTTTATGGAGAGACCAGTTTTCTTGTATTGCCAAATATATACTAAGGGGTCCACTCTTTTTTTATTTCGCTGTAAAACAATTTTCTCTTGTCCGTTTTTTCAATTGTTGTTCGTTGTTTGGCTGTCTTCTTATTCATTTGTCACATTTGACTCAAATCTTTTTTTTCTTCTCCCACACTTTTTTTTCGCAATTTTTCAATCAATTTAGCTGTAACAACTGTGTTAGCAAAAGAAACCTCTTCAAGTGCTTTTTATTTAATAAAATAATTATTAAATGGTAAGATATCTATATATTACATTTAACTGTAAAAAAAATTGATCCAAAATTTTTAATTCAGAGTGATACCATAGATATAAAACCAGTTTTTTCATCAATTCGAATTAAGACAGAACCTGTGGAATACAAAGATGATATTAAACCAAGAAAAATTAATCTTGAGGTATTGTAAAAATTTTTTAAAAAAAAATTTCGATTTTTTAAATCAATATATATTTATTTTTGATTGTTTTTTTTCCAGGACATGGTCCGTCGGAGAAAATTTTTAAAGCGTCGTACTGGAAAGAAAGGTGGCCGGAGACGTAAGAAAAAGAGAAAATTTAAGCGAAGAAAGCGTCAGCCAACAACTGCTGCTGCTGCTGCAGCACATCGACCCAATACTGTTGAATCAGTACGAAAAGCATTTATAAGAAATTTGGGTATTGATGCTGAAATAGAACGAGAAGATTTTTCTGCAGTTATTCCAGAAGTGTATGAATATTATTTAATATTTATTTATTAAAATTTAATTTTTTTAGTCCATCTTTACCTGAAAGTGAAGAAAAAGTTACCCCTTCACCCCCGGTAATAAAGGATATATCAGATATTTCAATTGCACCACCAGAAGATTTATTAGATGTAATTATGGAAAAACAAGAGCAAATGTTTTCACAAAGCTTTAAATCAAAGAAGCGACAATTAACCCAAGATGAAATCCGTGAAAAAGATGAAAGACGTATGAAAAGGCAAGAAGCTAAAGAAGAGAAAAAAAGGATTGAAGAAGAGAATCGTCGAAGACAACGTGAAATTCGTGAAAGAGAAAAACGGGAACAAGAAAGATTAGAAAGAGTAAATATTGATTGATTTAATTTCAACATAATCCAAACATATAATAATTTTATAGGAAAGCAGAGCATTATGTGATATTATGCCGTCAAATGATTCACCATTTTCACCTCCACCAAAACGAAAATCTCGATTTAGTGATGATCAAGTGCCTTTTGTAAATGCGTTTAATCGAAATCCAGATAAAATTCAAATTATTCATCGAGCTCCTGATCAATTTCCACCTCCTTTACCTCTTCAAATTACGAGTAATCCCTTTAATCCAGCTTTAGCATTTTTACAACAAGCAAATTTTGAACAAACTCTTCATCAAAATGCTTTATTACAACAACAATTAAATTTGGAATATCTTGCTGCAGCAAGTTTACAATCATCTGTAAATCCATTGGTTGCACAAATGTTACAAAATGTTTTACCGCAACCTCAACATTTATTTTTACCCCAGCAACCACCACCACCACAACATTTGCTAGGAATGCCACCCCCACCACCTCCACCAGATACAACATTATTTAATTTTGGTAATAATTGTTTAAATCAACAACAGCAACAACAATCAATGATTAATCAACAGGTTTGCAAAAAAATTATGATGATTATAAAACGTAATTCATATATTTTTAGCCAACAGCTGATACACCGGGAAGTTCAAGCATGTTTTTCTCAGATCCTCCACCGCCTCCACTTTTTGATGATATAACTCCAAGTGCATCATCAAAACATACAAAAAAGAGTCATGTAAATAGTATTGCATCTCTTGTAAAACCATATGCAGATAAATATGGAAAGTAAGTTTTTTTGTCACTTTTAAAATTTCTTTTTCAATGTCAACATTTTTTTTTCAGAAGATATAAATTGTCAACAGAAAGTTACAAAAAAATGTGCGTTAAAATTGTTAAAAAGGTTGCAAAATATAATACTCCACCAAAGCCAGATAGAATTGAAAGACTTGTTCAAGAATATGCTCATTATTTATATCAAAAAGCTGACAGACAAAAGCGAAAACAATAATATTTTAATTCTTTAATTGACGAATCCATTGAAGCAATGAGATCTCATTTCACTTCGATTTTTTTCTTTTAAAAAGTGTCTTAAAAGTGTGATATGTATTTTTATAAAAATTATTATTTAAAGTGCCAAATTTTTTATGATATATTTTAATTTTAATTGTTGAGCAATGAAATGTATAAAATTTTTATTGTTGAACTCTTTTTTCTCTTTTTACGTTGAAAAACAGAACAAAATGGGGGTAATATTTCAGTAAACTTTTTAAAAAACTGCAGAAAATTTATTTATATTTTCTGTTAAAAATAAAATCTAAACGAAAAATCAGTCAGTAGTACATTTTAAAAATGGAACGCGTAAAACTCATTTTTATAAATGTATCAAACAATTTTCTTCATACTTTTTAAAATTTTTGTTATAAAAACAGTAATTAATTTTAAATTATTTGAGCTTTGAGAAAGGATTCTGCGTAATTTTTGAAAAATTGTCAGACCTGAAAATTAACTGTGGATGTTTAATTTTGTTGTCTTAAAAACTCTTTTTTAAATAACAAAAACATTTTATTTCGCTTTTTTTAACCCGATTATCAGGTCTCGCTGAAACAATACAAAGAAAAAAGAAATCAAAGAATAAATTCAATCATATAATATTTACTAACAAACATGATTTGCCTTAAATGGAGAACGGATTTGATACATTTATTGTTTTTTTTCTCAAAATGGCATAAACTTGACGATTAGATAAAATAGTAAAAACTCCGAGCTTCAGGTTCATGACATTTGGAAAAGAAATTGTTAAAAATGAAAAGAAATTAAATTAAGCTGCTCTTTTACCATTTACAATTCGTAATATTTGTGTCAGATTTAAAAAAACTCAAATTTGAATAATAATATATCCCAACTAGTAGTTAGTCTGTTAATGTTCTCATAATTTTCTCAGGATGCAAAAATATTTTTGCTGACATTCACGAAAAAAAAATGGTCTGAAGCGTCTTTAAAAAATAATATGGCGCTTCAGACCATTTTTTCGTTAACGTTTTTTGTCTAATTTAATGCGAATATAGGAACTATAATGAATATATTAAATAATATTCTTTATTGCATACAAGAACATAATAAAACAGAAGAAAAAACAACAATATCACTATTTATAATTTCTTTCATCATATTTTCGAGGTTCACAAATGTGTTTAATTTTAAAATTTTTCTTTTTCAAACGTCTTTGGGGTACAAATGTGTTCATTTTTCATAGACATTAAATATTCTTCATCGTTTTCTTTTGTGATTAACTTCATAGTAACAGCTTTCATAAGTGTTGTACATCGATTGCAAAAAAATCTCTTTTTTGAAGCTTTGTAATTTAATTCATAACATAAATCTTTTGGTGCAGAAGTAAATACAACAAGCTTTGGTGGTTTTCCATCATTATCTTGATTAAAAAGTTCGTAATTCAAAGGATCCATAATTTTGCTGGCAAATTCATCTTTAATTGGTTCACAAACATGATCAGTTTTTGAAAGTTCAAGAAATTTTTCATCATTATTATCGAGATGAAGTTTTTTTTTCACTCTTGTTCAAATGACGGAAATATTATTCGCAAAAATGTTAAAAGTCTCGTTGTTTTAAAAAATTTTTATTTGTTGCAGTATAAATCTCTTTTGTTTGTATTTCATGAAAAAAACTTTTTAGACTCAACATTGTTTTCATTTTTTTCTGTTTCTACTCCATTCAAAAACATCCTTAAAAAATGATGCAAATTTTTGAAGTATTAAATATGATTAGGTTTGAAATTTTATTTTTCTTAATTTAATCAGTATTATCTTTTCTGGTTGAATCGTTTGTGAAACTAATTTTTACATTTCCCAAAGTCATTGGAGATATTGGTGTGAAATACACAATGTTCTTTCCTGCTTTGAATTTCACACTTTTGTACAGTTTTGAATTTAATTAAACGACCCAAAACTTTTTGAAAACTTTTTAGAGGATGCATTATACTTTAAAATTTACCAAATTATGAAAGCACTCTAAGTTACTGTATGCTGCAGTTTGTATTTAAAATATCTTTAGAAAAATGTTTTTTTATTATAGAATCATTGCAACAAAAACTTGTAAAGAATGAGCACAAATTTTACAAACAAAAATAAAAATATTACAATGCAAATAATACCCATAAATTATTATTGTTTATTTTAAATGGGATAATTTAATGTATGCTCAAAAATTTTTTTAAATGGCAATATTGTTATTGGCTACAAATCAAACCAAATACCGGGTTTTATTACAAACATAAAAAACAAAAAAGCTCTTAAGACGTTGTTTTTAAAAAATTTAGGTAAGCTCATTGGCCTTCAATTAAAAGCTCAAAATAATATCAAAAATATAAATTTGTTGCAATAATGATAAACTTGACTAATTTACCATCGCTGACTAGAATTAACAAATGGTTGCTGTTCACGATAATTATAACCATGAAAGCCATCATCATACCCGTAACCATCCATTTGATCAATAATTGGTTGTCGTTGATATCGACCTAATTTTGGTGAAGTTGTACAATATACATGAGATGAATTTGATGAAGGCACGCCAGCGTGCGATGGTGGAGGTGGTAATGGTGAACCCGAATCATATATATTACTGCTTAATCTACTCATTTCATCTTCTGCATATGTTCGATGTAAAAGTTGTTGAGGTTGTGGACGATATCGTCGATCAAGGGTTGCTGATGGAGGTTGTCGAAGTCGTCGTTCACCATTATATAAAAGTGGTGAACCTGTAGGTGTATTACCCATTAAAGGTGGAAGGGCATACGTATTTGGTGGTTTTACAGGTGAAAATGACATTGTTGGAGCCTCTGGTAAAGGTATTCTCGGAGGCGGAGGAGGAATTGGTTGAAATTGGCCCAATGGTGGAAGCATTGTTTTCTTTGTTGTAGCAGTACTTGTTCCATTGCTGCTTGTAGGATAACAATCAGATCCACTACAAGTTGATTTACTTTGATGACTTCCTTTACTTGATCCTCGACAATAAAACGTAAGCCATACAACAATAAGTGAAGCAAAAAAAACAAATATTCCAGCAAAAACAATAAGCGTTGTTTCAAAGAATATTGGGGATGTTTCAGCTGGACGTGGAATAACATTAAGTTGAGCAGATCGATATCCAACATATCCATCATCACCAGTAATAACACAAAAATATTTTCCATTATCAGCTTCTGTTGCACTTTCAATTACTAATGTATTACTTTGAATTTTATTTCCTTTTGCATTTGTTGTTGCAATTGTGCTATTTTCATTTTGTTCCAATATTGTAAAAGTTTTATTTCGAATTGTTATTGTTGCTTCAGCAGGATTAGAAGTTTGTTTGAGCCATCTAAAGTTAAGCTTTGAACCACTTAAATGACATGTAAATTTTGCAGTTTTCCCTTGATAAATTGTTGCATTTTGTGGGGCATCAATTATTGGAGTATTTTTCATATTTCCACCCCATGCTTCACTATCCAACTCGTGTTCAAAAGAATTTTTTAATTTTTTAATTGCAACTCCAGGTCGCCCAACAATTACAACAAAAGTTTCACGAATTGTTCCATGACGATTTTCAAGGGCACATGTATATCTCCCTGAATCATTTCTTGTTACATCATCAAGTTGAAGCTTTGCATCATTATGTCGACGAAGTTCACCCATATCAAGGGGATGATCATTTTTATACCATGTAATTACGGGCAGCGGATTACCAACCGCAGGACATCGAAGTTCAAGGCGTTCACCAGGGCTAAGATAAATAGGTCCATTTCGAGTTTGCCGAGAAACTTCTTCACCTTCATTAAACCAAATTGGTGGGGATGCTATAATTAAAATGCATTTAAAGGGATAGAAGGGATAAAAACTAACGTTTTGTTGCATAAACAATTGATTCATTTGGAAGTAGGGGAATATCATTTCCAGGATCATAAATATCTAGAGTAAAATCAACTTCTGCATGTCCAAATCCATTTACCGCTCGACAAGTATAAACTCCAGCATCATGTCGTTGAGGCTCTTTAATTTTTAATTCTCTATTATTATTTGTAAATTTATATTGTGGCCATTCAGTTCCAATTTCTTCGCCATCTTTTAACCAATGTACAATAACTCCATCATTTTTAGGATTTGATCTTACTGGACAAATAATTGTTGCAATTTTTGTTTCTTCTGGTATCCTTATTATACTTTCAATATGTCTATTTATTTGTGGTGGCTCTAAAAAAATTAAGGTGATAATTTATAAAAATGTAATAATTTTTATTGCTTTTTTTCATTTTTTTTTGCAATGTATATTTTTTTCCAAAACATTGACACTCCATCGATCATCCAACTCTTGGAGTTTTTTTTCTTCTTTCGTCCTTTACGTAAGAAACAAGCAAACGACGATTATCGCTGCTAACAATCTTTTTTTTTCTCACTCCAATAAGCGTTCCATCAAACAACGTCCAACATTTTATTGTGCTTCCGTTTTTAACTGACAACTAATTCAAGCTATTCCTTAAAGTAATTTTTAAGGCCATCCATCTTAAAATAGACGTTAAAACATCTTTTAGCAAAGAAAAAAAGAAAGAAATGTTTTCTTCTTTCCCTTTCATCTTTATTCTTCTTTTTTTTATATATTGCAAATTGTTGGAGACCTTAGATGATTTATAAACTGCCACATACAAAATTTTTCAACCCCTCAATTTTCATGCCTTTGAGAGAGAGAGAGATGGACATTGGGAAAAAGAAGCTAAAGCAAACGGGAAAGAAAGATTTCAGCAAAAAACTGTTGAGTGGATTTTCAAGTTGCGCAAAAATGGCCATCAAATTATAAAAAAAAGCGCGCAACCGAAAAAAAGAGAGAAAAACGGAAAGAGCTTGTTAGGAAAGAAGCATTTTTGGCACAAAACTATTTTTTTTTGCCATCAAGAGCTGTTTCATTACTAAAATTTTAAATTTCATAAAATTTGCATTGATATTTTTGGCTTTCGAATTGAAAGATTTTTTCCCCTTTTAAAAGATTCTATAAGCTTCTATATAATTTCATCATGCATTTCACAAATCATCGTCAGCTAAAGAAAAAGTAAAAAGAAAAATATATTAATCAGCTTTTAAAAAAAGCATCTTTGCAAAAAAAAATGTGCGTATCACACAACTCAATTTTTTTACCGTTCAATTTCTTATCAGAACGTCTCTCAAAAACAGCTTTTTTCCATGATATTTCGTTGATATCTGACTTAGCTTCTTCGTCTTAGGTGCGTCAAAGGTTTAAGCTTATATTATATTTTATTTTCACAGATTATTAGCTTTTTTTCTGTCACTGAATTACTCGACATTAAAAAACATTTTTTTTAACACCAAAAATGGAAAAAGCAAGAAAAGTTTTTGGAAAAAGTTTTTTTTGCTTAAAACATGTCTGAGGAAAACATCTTTAGTGCACTTCTGTTTTTATTCTTTTTCTTTTTTTTTCAAAAATATAAACAAAAAAGCTTTAATGCATTTTTAAGTGTTATTCTATTCTTTTTTCAATTGCCAATAGTTTTTGTTCAAAAATTGAGGTCATAAAGGCTTAGCTGCTTCTGTTTTTGCTGATGATGCTGCTAAGAGATTGATTCAAAACAATGGAGAGGATTTATACAGGAGAGAAAAATAATGGAATTAAAATGAACATGATGAACAATTATCTCAGCTAAAAAGCTTATAAAAATTTGTATGGGTCGTGTATGCATCAATAAAAATGAGCAAGAAAAAAAATCTAACGGAAATCAAAATAGGCACTTGACCCGGGCAAGCAGGTCGATATTTAAAGTGAGGCATTTTTTTTCTGCGCGATGTTCTTCAAATTTTTTTGTTTTGCTAATTTTAGTACATCTGGTGGAAAAATTTTGATCTGATCAAAATTTGTTCATGGAAATGAAAATTTTTTTTTTTTTTTTTTTTTTTTTTTTTTTTTTGCATAATTTTTAAGGGTTTCGTTTAAAAAAATAAAACCATTGCCAAAAGATTGAAATTTTTTTCTTCAAAAATAAGAAACAATTTTTCGGATGACCGTAGTAGCGCGCAGCTGGCTGGTAATATGATCTTGAGAAGAAAGATATATATTTCTAAAAAGGAGGGAGAACATTTGCCGTTTTCTTTTCAATTTTTACTAAAAACCTACTTCCTGTGGTTGTTGTTGTTTAGCAACGAAGAAAAAAAGCTGAAGATACTCATTTAAAATAATCTGTTAATTAGGATCTTCTTCTTTTTTATCCCCTACAATTGATCTTTTTGGCTATAAATATCCCTTTTTTGCATTTTACTATTTTTTATACGAATAACAAATTATTAAAAACAAAAAAATATAATTTTTGAAAAAAAAATTATAATGCGCAACAGTTGAATACGCTTGAATGAATCAAGTGTGTCAAAGCCACCACAGTTGTTTCTACTCTTTTATATATGCCTGTTGCTTCCGATTTTGAATAAATTTTCGAAAAAATAAAGAGGGAACAATTAGAGGAGTACTGTTGCTGCTGCAGCAGATCGTAACTTCCAACTGCGTAATTAACATATATAGCCGACAACAACAACAAAACAGCTTCAATTTTTTTTGACACGTTAATTGGAAAAAAGAAGGAATTAAGTAAATTGAACAGATGTTAGATTTGGCAAAAAAACTATTCTGCATATTTTTTTTCTCAAATGGTAACCAAACAAAAAAAAACAAAAGCATTGCAAAAAAAATTAAATGATTGACAAAAAAATAATAATATAAAAATTTTTTGGACTTACCGCCTTTCCGGGCTGCAGAAAATGTCAGGTTGACAAGTAAAAAAATATAAAATAAAATAGACAGCAGGAGACGCATTGTTTGCGACTCCCGGCTTTTACTTTGGAATTGTTAAAATACTGTTCTTTTAAAATTCTTTGTTTCAAAATAATATAATAAACTGAAAAAAAAGAAAAATATAATGAGTACGGTATTTGAAAAAAAAATATAAATTTTTTAAAAGTAATGAAAATGACACACGAGCAAGTTTTATATAATGCCAAAAAAGGAAGAAAAAATCCTAAAAACGATATATGAAAAAGGGCTTTGCTGCAGTTTTTGTGTTTCTGCAAACTATAGTTAAAACGGTTGTTCTTCATTAGCCGCCATCACTCAGCAGGTCGCGCACCCCCCAAAAAATGTTGAGTGGCTTTTCGGAAGGGAAGAAAAAAGCGGCATACACTTTTATAAACTGGGTTGTTTAAAAACGCCGAAAAAAATGAAAGCTTTTATGTTAGTATTAAGTAAAAATGACAATTGACTAAATCCTTTTTTTAAATTATAATCCCTTAATTTTAATATACATATATATATGTTTTTTTAAAAAATGTATTAATACTTTTTTAAGGATAAGAACATGAAAAAGAAACATTCATTCATTCATTTCTTTCTTTCCACCCTCTTTTGTGGTAAAATACTGTAAACTCATAAATAAGAATAATTAATTGTAAAATAACAAATGATGACAAGTAGCGAAAACCAAATTTTAATCATAAAAAATTTGTTTCTTCATTCTTTGGCAACTGTGAATGAGGTGCAAAATTTATGGTTTATTGCCGCGAAAAAGTCCCATTAAACATTATAATAAAAAAAGAATAGAGAGAGAAGAGAGGATAGAAGGAAGGAGTCAGTCGAGTTGTTGCTTTTGGCGGCAACCTCATTAATCATTGTTGCATGGAAGCGATTTTCATTCATTCATCTATTTTATATTTTTTTGTTGAGCTTGACCAATGGCAAAAAATCGTCAAGAAGCATACGAGCCATCAATGACCACCCCCCCCCCCCCCCCCAAAAAGAGTGAATTTTTAACAGCAAAAAATGGCATAAAAAAATATAAGGAACAACAACAACAAAAAATTGTTAGTTATTGCATTGTATGCGCACTTGCTCGACTTATTCCCACTTTCCTCCCTTCATTTCTCGCGACAACTGGCCCATCAATTGGTCCAAAAAGCCTTGAAGCAATTTCAAGGGGTCCTCCTTTTTTCCCCTTTGCTTTCAAAAATTTTTTTCTTGGCAAAAAATGGGGTGGTCGCTGCGCCATTTTTTGTTTTGTTACATACTTAAATTTGATTTATGACCGTTCCGCAAAAACTTTTTTTTGTGTGTTAATCAACACATTTTCTTTATGCAACATTTTCGCGGATAAATAAATAAATAAACAATTAAAATGGATAAATAAACACTCAATTCCATGAATGCATGAAATACAATAAGGAAAAATACTTAAAGTGGAAAATAATAATAATACTATGGCTTTAAAAAAAGTTGAAACATGTGTGTACGATTTTCTAAAATTTGCATAAAAGATATTTGCATAGTGCGCAATTTAAAGTGAATTTGGGAGTGAAGAGAATATTAAGCAAAATAAGTCTTAGGCACACCTCAATGCGCCAATAGCTCCTTTAACTACTACTGACCTTATTGTCATCAACGAATGCTGCTGCTGACAATATAAGAAAAAGACTTGAATAAACAATTTCCGGTAGTAGTAGTTAAAAGGTGCGCGAAACAAAAGCTTTCTATTCAAAATAAAAATATATTGTTTCTTCCATTTTTGCATTTTAAATAAAAAATTTAAAAATGTTACAGTAATATTTCAAAGTTCAAAAAAAGCAATTATTTACATTTCAAATGACCGCGGCAAAAGGAAACAACGAAAAAAAAACATTAAAGAAAATTTATGACTTTTTTAGTACCCCCTCTCATACTTTTTTCAATGCATGTCCGGTGTGTGATAATTCATTTCGTGGTCGTTATATATTTTTTTCAAGTGATAACAAGTCCATAAAATTGTCTCCAAGTAAAGGCATAAAAAAAGGAAGGAAGAAATACAATCGGGAAAAAAAGAAAAAAGCGAGAAAATGATTTACGGCCTTATTATTTGAAGGAAAAAATATATATATATAGAGAAAGAACAGGAGCAATGACCACCGTTATTCTTTTTTGTCTTCTTCGACTGCCACTGTCCGCTTCTGACCGTAGTGAATGAAACCTCCTGCTATTGTTTTTGTGGCGCCTGCTCTTTCTCTATCTTCTCTTTTTTTGCGCAGTTTTTTTATATCCCTGTTCGTCGATCATCTCATTTTTTTAATAACATTCGGGTTTGACAAGGTGGCCAAGAAATGAATAATATCTCTCTATATGACAGGAAGTTAGTTAAGTAGTTAGGAGAGGTCATAAACTTTTTAAAACATTTTTATGACAGAAAGTTTTTTCTTCAAAAAAAAATAACTGTTTTTTTTTCTTCATAATATAATGTAAGGAAACCCGAGCGAACGGCGGTTATATAATCAAAAAAAATGTTGAAAAACTCTGGACAAAGAATGATATATTGCTTGTCGGGACTAATCGCCTTTTCATTTTTATTTTTTCTTGATAACAGTTGCGCTTAAGAAAAAGAAAGAAGGAAGGAAGGAAGAAGTAGGAAAAAGTAAAAGGTGAAATGCTCACGCGCATCTAATGTTTTGATTGAATGAAGCAGCAACAAAACAAAAAGAATGATAAACTTCTTCTTATTTTTTCCCTCATTTTCACAGTGTTTTTTTTTGAAATATAACAAAGTTTACGCTATATTTTTTTTCTACTCCTTTCCAGCATCAAAATAAAAATATTTTAAATGATGGATGAGGATGCATGGTATTCATTCAGAATCCAAATTGACTTAAAAAAACTTTCATTCAAGCTTTCTCATGGGAGGAAACAAAAAACAAAGAGAAAAAACTTAACAGGTTAAAAACAAAAGTATTATTTTTTTACACTTTTTGTTTTAATATTGTTACAGAAATTTTTTTATTTTTTATTGTATTATTTTCCCCCCTCTTTTTTTGTTTGGCATTGATGCGCTGATTTTGATCTTAAATATGTGTTTCCCTATGACCATGGAATAAAAAAAAGTGCCAATCTCGAATATATTTCTCTTTCTTTCCGTTTTAGTGATTTTCAAAAATGTTAAGTGACTCAAAAGTTGCGCTCTCATTTCTTTTTTTTTCCTTTTCAATGTTTCCTTCTTTTTCAGTTCTTATTTTATTTTGTGTCTCTTTATTTTATGCCGCGATATTATCAGAGAAAAACAAGAAGTAGAAAAGAAAAAGGAAGACCTGTCACTCAAAACCTTTCGCCGATGGCAGTTGCGCGCATTATTCCTGACTTTTTGCATTTTTCCTATTTTTTCTTATTTTTGCAAAAATGCGTGTAGCAAAAAATGAAGAGAATAAAATGCGGCAAAAATGAAAAATGGTATTCAATAAGTCATAACAAATCTTTTTATAATTTCTTAAAGCATTAATCTGTAATGACATGACACGTTTTTCTCCTAAAAAAGTAATGGGAACATATAAAAAAAATAATTTTTCAAAGCAACCTTTTTTATTTGAAGGACATTAATCTTCCAAAAACATTTTTGATAATAAAATTTTATTAAAAAAATATTTTTTAAGATCAAAAATGACAAATAAAATCTTTTTTTTAAAAAAAGTAGCAACTGTTGCATTTATTATGATTATTATTGAAGAAAAGAAATGCCAATTGTTTTTCATATTTTTTTGCATTAAAGAAAGAAATATTAAAAGTTATTGACAGCATATTAAACTTTTTATATTATTTGATTGAAAAAAATTGATGAAAGATATACAGAGTTTGAGTATACCTGAAAGGTTGTCTGGCGATCATAAAAAAATACGCCACACCAACGTTTCAGATATTCTCTGATTCTGTATTCCATATATACTGTAATGAACATGTAGAATTCAATTTTTAAGTAATCCTCCAAAAAAAATCATTTCGACTTTGATGAATGGAATCCATGCAACTTTTAAAATGTATCTTTTTCTTCTTCTTCTCTAAATTAGCAACCTAAAAAGTAACACATTTTGATGTATAATATGTGCTTAAATAACTCACTCACCAACATTCGTTCCCATGGAGAATGGCTTCATTTTTATTTTTTTATTTCTACTCCAAGCAGAAATAATAGTTATTATTATTACTGAAAGAAAGAAATAATAACAAAAAAACCTTCTTTAATTAGTATCAGACTTACGAAGAAGAAACAAAGCAAAGTTATGTTTTGTTAAAAAATTTATTTTCCAAAGTAATACTTTTTAACAAAATATGAACAACTTTTTAGCATAACGTCTTACCAAGACGGTCAATTGAGACATCAACTGAGGACTTACTCATATTCGAATACCTTTTGTCATCATCATCATCATCATTCTCATCGTCGTTGTTTTCATCCCTCTACTCATTGAAGAAGATCCACAGCCTGACGCTCCGACCTCCAAGCAATCGTGTCAAATTTCAAAAAAAAGAAAAATTATTGCGCGTTTGCTGTAACACGCGTGCTTCTCTTTCTTTTTTTTTAAAAAAGAAGATCGACAATTCTCGGGTATCCGAGGTCGGCAACAGGCGCTGTTGTACCGGCATTACTGCTACTACCTACTACTACTTTTATTATTAATATTATTATTGACTTTTTCAAATCATCGCATATTCTTTTTTTTTCACATATATACGAAACAATACAAGTAAAATAAAAGAGTGAAAAGCCAAAAGAAATCAACACACCTGTCGAAAAAAAGTCCTTAGATGTTAAAAACCTCCTTTTTTCTAAAAACATATGTATTTGTGAAGATGAAGAAGAACCGTTCGTGAAATAAAAATTTGACCTTTTTGGATGTTATTTGATATCAGAAAAATATAATACAAAATACTTAAAATTGAATCTTATTTTTTTTAAAAAGCAACAACCTTTGCTTTAAATTTTCTTTAAAAAAGGGGTACTTTTTTAAAAAAGAATAATTTTTTCTTTGCTTAAAAATCATTGCACTTCATACAAACTTATATCTCCATCAAAAAAAAGGTAAAAGAAACAACATTGATTTTGTAACACTTTTCTTTACGACATTCTATTATCTTTCATTTGTGAGAAAATGATAAAATGCTCTGACAGTTTTAGCGAAAGATGAGTTTTTAAAATGGCTTATGTTCATCAAAAATTTGTCATTTTTGAAGTTGACAAATATATTTTTTTCAGAGATAAAAGAGTTTTTAAATATGTACGTTAAAATTGCAGACAAAAAATATAATTATACTCGTTGCATTTGGTTTTTTCGAAATATCAAAAAAAAGAAAGATTTTATAGAAAAAAAAGTTGTTAAAACATTTAATTTAAAGCTATTACCACCATTTTTAGTCATTTAAAAGCGTAAACAGGTGGCCGTAGCAACGGCAGGCATTAAATAACAAATTTAAAAGTAAAAAAAAATTTTCTTATTTTTTTAACTAACTATACTTTTTTTCTTCATAAGTAGGTCGCCTTACATTTGGTGACAGTTGTACTCAACTTTTTTTTCTTATTATTCAATATAAAAATTCTGTTTTTTTTGTTACATTTTGGAAGATTTTTAATTATCACGGATAGATATCATTGAAAGTATCACTCTTCTATAACTCTAACCAACTGTGCAATTATGCATTTTAAAACAATTGCATAGTTGATAGGGGTCATAGAAGAGAATTTTGATAACTTGGATTATCTTTCATTAATATTATTATTGTTATTAGTTATTAGTTATTTTTTGTGATTACATTATGGATTTATACATTTAATTATTTTAAGAAATATTTTTTGTTGGATGGTATTTATTGGCTTCAAAATACAATTTTAAAAGCTCTTATATATTAATATCATTAGTTGTTTTTTTGTTTTTTGCACAAAGATAAATAAGATTTGAAAAAGAAATACAAATTTACTAATTTTTTAAACAACAAATTACAAAATTCAAAAAACAATTTAAATAATTTACAAAATTTTTTAACAAAAAAGAAAACCGGATGCAAATGCATCAAATATATATTAAAATTAACAAAAAAATTTAGAACCAATACTGCAGAAAATTATTAAAGCACGTGTAATTTTCCGATGAATGCCTTCAAAGATAAAACAGCAAAAAATTTATTTATTTTTTGAAGCAGCTTCTTTTGCAGCTTTTTTAGCTTCAAATTCTTTTTTTAAAAATGGATCTAAAAATAAAATATTTTTAATGTTTTGAAAACAAATTTATGATAAACTTACTGAGTTGGATGTAATAAACATTTTCATTTTTTGCCCAATGTGCTCCATAATTATCTGGAAAAAAATTGTTATTTTAAAAATATAAAATTTCGAAATCGCAACTTACGATTACTGTGATCACCAGGTGGAGATCGCTCTTGATCATAAGTTGGGGAAGGGGAATTATCATGTTCCATTTTTAGCTAAAAAATGATTCAATTGAAATTAGACAATTTTGAAATTTTGAGTCATAAGTTTAAAAATAGGTTCGATACGAGCAATCATTATAACAAAAAAATGGAAGGAAAAAGAGAAGGTTAAAGGTTTCCTGTCTCAAAAAACGGTTGTTATTTTATATTTGTATGAATCATATTATCACAAGGAAATAAATTCATCACAACAAAAATATAAAACTGATATATAAGAAAAAGAGAAAAAAAATTTGTCCCCAACTAATACAGTTAATCTTTTATTATAAAAAAATCCATGATTTGATAACGTCACTATAAAACTCTTAAATTCGCCCAGTTTTTTAAAAATCGTAAAAACAAACGTCAATAAAACCCACAATATTACATATATCGCCAAAAATTGTAAAAAGCGGAAAAAACTTTTTTAAAAAAGCGAAGAAAGTTGACATTTAACAATTTTGCCAACATTTTTGGTAAACTTTGATTTGATTCAAAAACATTTTTTTTTCTTTCTTCTTTGTTTTCAGCTGTTTTGCTCCCATCATTTTTTTGTTTGCAAAAACGAACGATATCTTTTTAACAGATCAAAAAATTTCAAGCAGTGGAAGAAAAAAAGAGAACAGAAAATGAAAAAAGTAAAGAAAGACAAAAAAGGCAAAACGTAAATGAATCAATTTTGAAATGCAATGCCTTTTGGCAATTGAAAAAAAGAAAAAAAAACACACACACAGAAATCGTGTTAAAAAAATGAAAGATAAAGTTGTTGTTTTTTGTTGGTCTATAAATTATTTTTTGTTCGCAGAATAAAATCCGTTAAAAAACCTTTTTTTATATTTGAAATGCCGCATTTAACCTTTTGAAAATTGGGGAGGCAGTTTTACATCTTAAAAAGAGAATACAAAAGGAGAAAAAAAGGGTGAATAAAAATGTCAAGTTTTTTTCTAAAAATAAAAACTTATTTTAAAAAACAAAAAGTAATTATCATAAGATAAATAAATGGGATCTTTGGTAAAACGTGTATAAAAAATTGAAGTATAAGAAAATGAAGTAATCCACAAAAAAATGTTCAAAGAAAAAACAATGGGGATTTAAGCAAAAGTCATTGAAAAATGTTAAAAAAGCGAATAAAAAAAAACAAAATTTTTGGTGTCTTAAATTTTTTGACACGAAATATTACTTTAAAAGAGTTATTTTTACTAACAAACAAAACCCTTCTACTCTCACTTTTTTAAATAGAAACACGTCAAAAGTAAAAACCAGACAGAAAAAAGAGAAAACAAAACATTTAAATGACACAAATGTACCGTGATTAAATTATTATTATCTTGTTTTTAGCAAAAATAATATTTTAAAATGTTAAATTAAGCTTGTTGTTTTTAAACCAGTATTTTTAGAATAAAAACAAAATTTGCTTTCTCTGCTTTTCACCCCTTTTTTATTTTGTCATCGTCGTTCCGTTTTTTTAAAAAAAGAGAGAAATGCCAACAGCCTTTTTTTACTTCTTTTTTGGTGTCTGGCAAAACGCGATGTTTACGTCTTTTTTAGCTGCTTTTTAAGTACATTTTTTTATATTTAACAATTAGTCAACAAAAATATTTTGTAGTCTTTGCAGGAATAAAAGAAGCAAATGAATTAAAGCTTTTAATAATTAATAAAGAAATGAATATATATATGCACATTTAAACAATTTAAAAATTAAAACTATACCGGATAAAAATATTTTTTATTAAAATTTTGAGATAAAATTTAATATTAAAAAATCACATTTTTATTTGCATTTGAAAAAATTTGAAATCTTTAGCAATAATAATAACATTATTTTTATTAATAAAAATATGTTAAAAATGTTTAAACTTTTCATATTAACTTTTTTTGATCGTTTGTTAATTATAATGTTTGATTTTAAGATCAAAAAAAAAATTTTTACAATGTCTAACATATTCATTGCCTTTGAATATTACTGTAGTATCGTTAAAAAACTTATGCAAATATTTATTTAAAAATAAAAGATTTTGTTTATGGTTTTTAAACTCTAACTTGATTTTTAGATGTTCTTTTTTTTCTCATTTTTTATGTATCATCAAAAAATCAATTTTACTTTCTTTTTAACTGATGGAAGCTGAAAGAAAAGCATGAAAAAAACCGTTCTCGAAACATACATGGTACCACCCCCTTTCCTCTGCTTTTTCTGACTCTACCCAATTGGATAGAAAAAAAGTGGTCAATATTTAAGTGATTGCTGATTTTTCTTCTTTCATCAATCGACGTCTGCTTTTTTCAATGAGTGATTTTTCTTCCCTTTTTCATAAAATTGTTTTTACCGTTTTCAAAAAATAAGATTTCAAAAAATTCGAATTGAATTTTTAAACTTTTTTCTTTTGTTAAATAGTGAGCCTGCACTTAAAGCATCAAATGCTCATTTAACGTTATTTGAAAAAATTTTGCGTGATAATAAAAAATAACTGGCGATAATGGGATAATAGTTTAATTTTAAGTTAATTTTTAGGTTTGTTAATCATATCATTCTTTTCTTCGTCAAAATGCAAAAATTTGTTGTTAAGAAAAAGAACGGTAAACCAACTCGTATGTTTATCTTTTGCTTTTGGGTAATAATACAAAGGGTATCATTTAGGCCGAGTAACTGCTGCCAATTCATTACCCAACATTGTTGAAGCAGCAATTGAAGAAGATGTCAATACTGATGCTTCAGAATTGCCATATCCAGCTCCAGCTCACGATTCTTCATCTTCTTCAGGACGTTTTAGTGCTCTTCGAAACTTTGGTCGAAGAATTTCAAAAATTTTTTCCAAAGGTAATTTGGATTTTAAAAATGTTTTTAATAAGATAACTTGTAGAAGATCATCCTTCTGTTGAACCAGTTAGTCGAGATCGAAAACGATCTGTCGATGATCGGCTTTTGTTCAGTACTGGTATTCGATGTAAGTCATTTTTTTTAAAGAAATCTCCCATTCAACTTTCGGCTAGTGTTCTCGTCCCGTTTTCTGAAAATCACGGGATTCCCGCGAATCCCCTGATTCCTGTCGAAAATAATCTACCCAAAAAGGGTACATGAATGTGCTCTTTTTGGGTACACCGACCTAATAGCCTCTTTTCTGCTCATAATAACTAATTACGTAAAAAAAGTAGAAGAATTTTTTTATAAAAGTAGTTTGAGTAGAAGAAACAATCAAAATAGCTTAACCTATTTTTTTTAATGAAAATTGTTTGAGCTATTTTTATAAACCGTGCACATTTTTACACGAAATGCCATAATGCATAGAAAATGCAACTTTCTTTTGCGCAGGTAAAATCATTTTTTAACGACAATTTTTCAGACATTTTTTACGGGAATTTAGGACCACGGGACGGGATTACGAGATTTTCACGGGACTGAAATGGCTATGGGACGAGAAACCGGGAAAGTCCCGTTTCCCGCGGGAACGGGGTGGAACACTACTTTCGGCATATCTTTTAGCTCCATCTGTAAAAAAAATTGAAATTGGTCGACCTGTAATTATTTCATCCACTTACTCTGGAATTCGTCCAAGTTCATGTGGTGTTCAAGTTACTGATTCCACTGATCAAAAATCAGTTGAAATTCCAAAACAATCAAATGCCACCTCTGAAACCGTTGATCCTGCTTACAATGCTCCCGACAACGCTCCAACACAAAATTGAAACATCTGTGATTTCAAATCTTCTTCTTCAAAATTTATAATTTGTTTTGATCTTAATTTTTTTTCAAACTTTTGTAAATGCTTTTTAACTATTTATATGCTAAATTTTTATACATACATGCAATTTTTTACACTTTTAACTGATACCAATTTTATATTACATAAAAATTTATTTGCTATTCCCTCTATTTTGTTCTCTCTTATGATTCACAAAAAAAGGTCTACAAAATGAGTATGCAAGCAAGCATAAAAAAGAAAAACATAGCTTTCAGTTTTTCGCATCTTCTTACTTGCATAAATCTTCTTTTTGGTGAATAACGCTTTTATTAAAAAAAGCTTTTCTTTAATTATTTTTTGGCATAAATAACAAAACAATAGGAACACGAATGATTAATGACAGAATTCCAAAACGGAAAAACATGCTTGCTTATCCACTTTAGAGTTTTTGCGGTTTAATTTTGGAATATACATATGCGTTTTATTGGATATTGGTGGTGATATATTTATAGTTCTCTGTTACATTTGTTGAAAATTGTTGTAAACCAGTAAATTTTATACTGTTTTTGTTTATTACAGTACCAAGCGTTTTTTAAAAATTCTATAAGTTTTTGCTAGTAACCTTTTGCAAGTTTTCTCTTTTCAAAATGTGATTGTTATTGTAAAAAAGATTCTGAGCCGTTTTTTATTGCAATTTTTTTAGCTTTCAGACAATTTTTTTGCCCTGTTTAAAATTAAGTGCAATCGTTTATGTTTTAATAAGGCCTTAAAAGCTAAAATATGTTTTAATAAATAAATGCTTTTGTCATTTAAAAAACTATTTATCATTTTGTTAAAAATCGAGACAATCGGGAAATATTTATGAAAAAAAATGATTTTCAAAAAGTGTGGTAAAATATAAAACTTTGTGTTAAAAACATTTTAACTTTAAGTGATAACTTTTTTGTCGGCTAAAAAACGCCAAACCTTACTATTGTTTTTATAAACTTCCATGTATATTTTTGCGGAATAGATAAAAAAACTTAACTCCAAAAGATGACGGTTTCGAAAATCAAGTTTTTTTTTTCTTTCTCTGAAATACAGCGACTCTGTGTTTTCGTTCATTGTTGTTTTAATTTTTAATTTTGAGATCAAAAGCAATATTTATTTCCCAACTCAAATTTTTACAAAGTTTTAGAATCCAATAAAGTAAGTTATAATGGACGATTCAAATTTTGCCGGAAAGCATGTGCATTGGAATCCAATGGATCAACATTATACAGGATCAAGACATATGCCAAAATACCAAGTCCGAGTAAACTGCAAAGCCAAAGAAGAGGAAAAAGATGATGGATATGTTACTATATGGTGTGGTATTCATGTTGTACTTATTTTTGCAATTTTTATTTTTGTTTATCTTTTATACACTCTTTTTCATGAATCCCATTAATTTTATTAGAAATAAAGGCAATAAAACATTCTTAATATTATATTGTAATGATTTAAAATTTTTGTTTAAAACAATATTAAAATATCTATACAGCTATTTATTGTAATAATGCTTACAATTAATTAATTTAACAGCTATGAACTTTGACGAAAAAATTACTACTATCGTTGCATCTAATGGTAATTTTATGGTTTCGAATTTTAATTTTTATATTTTTTTTAGATGAATTCAAAAGTTGTGATGAAATTCAACAACCAATGTCAACATTAAAACGAGACAAAGAATTTGAATCATGTGAAACATATCACTTTGAAAAACAAAGAAGTAATCCACCAATTAAAGAAACGTTTTTCAAAAATTTAAAGAACCGTTTTTCATCAGTCACAAAAGGTAATTAATGCAGGGGAACCGTGATGTAATAAATATAAAAACTATTCGAAATTTTACAGGATCGCAATCATCTTCTCAACCACCATCTTCTCGTAAAAGATTCGGAAATTATTATCAAGAAATTTTTACAACCTACGGTAAGCTAAATATCTCAAAAAATAATGAAACAGTTTCAATGTTTAGAATCTGGTCTATCGACAATCGGAGATATTGGTCCACCAATATTTATTTCAACATCATGTTCACAAGTTAATCTTCAATCTTCAGATAATGTTTCAAACTATTTTAGTTTAAAAGATCCAAAAACAAATTATATCTTACAAAAAGCACATTACTTTTCTTCAAATTCAGATGCAATTAATAATGAAGTCAAAGTTAATCCATGTATTGAAGGTTTAACAAAAAATGGTTATGAAATTAATGAACGACTTCCATGTTTACAAATTCTTTCACATAATTTTACAGAAGCCACTTTACGCTTTGGGCAAGAAATTGATCAAAAAATAGTTGAAAACAAATATTACACTGATGATGGAAATATTTGTGTATCTCCAAATGTGGTAAATTGTAATCCACAAAATTGTTTTCCATATGAAACTAAATTCGATTACGATTTTGCTTCAGATATTAGATTGTAAGCAATTAAGCTGGCTGGGTTCAAAGTGTCAAAAACAAATATCACAATTTTGGATTATTTTTGTGTTTTAAAAACAGATTTTTAAATTTTTTAAGTTTTTTACGATGAAAAAAATTCGGCTACGAATTTCATAATGACTAAAATTTTTACCAATGGCTTTTATCAATGCGGAAAAATTAAAAAGTGGTAAAAATACAATTTTATTATTATTTTTCTCATCAACTTACATATTTATTTTTAAGTTCACTTATGCGTTTCGTATTTATTTATGTCAAAATTATTTCATTGTTTTGATTTGAAATAAAAACTAAAATATCATTTTTTGTAAAAATTCAAAAATTAAACTTTATCATTTTATTTATTATTATCAAAAAAACAACTACCAAAAAATACATAAAAACAATAAAAAAAGAAATGAATAAAATTATCGAATCAAAAGTTTCAAGGCGAAGAAAAAAAGGGAAAAACTAACGCAAATATAAAAACTGCAACGTTTAAAAAAACGTTTGATATAAAAAAGGAGACATTAGGAATGTTTTCAAAAAAACTGCAAATCACGAAAAACCAACTTAATTAATAACAGAAAAATAATAAAAGAAAAAAACATAATACTCTAAGTAGGTTGGCTGAGATTTTTTTTAGAGCGAGAATGTGATGCGGTAGTAGTTTTTACTATATATTAAAAAATACTGGATAATATGTAGAAAGTATGTGTATATAATACTAAAAATATACAATATAATTTTAAAGAAAAATAAAAATTTGTAAAAATTGAAGAAAAAGAAATGCACAATTTAATCGCACACAGATACAATAAAGTAGCAGTAAATTAATGAATAGAATTGAATGGTTTGTATTGAGAACAAGAATAAAAATTAAATGAGGAAGTTTTTTCATTTTATTAATAATATCAAAAAAAAAAACGAGAAGAGTGAATAAAAAATATAATCCTGAATAATATCAATGAATCTGAGACGGGTAGGAAAAAAATAATAATTTCAATGTTAATGGTTAAATATTAGCAAAGATTGTAAAAAAATATTCAAAGGCTCAAAAAAAAAAAATTATATGTTGGTTATGGCTTGAAAACTGTACCAATCTTTGGATTCTCAAATTATTATGAAACTTATTTATTTTCATGTTTTGAGGAACCAAAGATTGCTCAGATAAAAAAGAAAATGAATGGAAGGTGCGGAAAGAAATATTGAAAAAAATGATAGATATGAAAAAGAGCCTTAAAAATGCCAAAAATAAAAAATAAAAAATAGAAGTTTGTAATGCCTAACAATAAAATAATTAAAAAATACACAAGTGAAAAAAAGATATAAGTGAAACAACCAATTTTTGGGACCGGAAAAATGCTGCACCATTGTTGTTGTTCAGCAAACATTAATTCTGATGTTTTTTTTTCATATCAGTTTCCTAATAACTTCCATCATAAAACATTTATGTTGATTGGCAATAACCTTTGATTTTATTAAGTAAATCAAATATAACAGGATTTAATTCAGAATTTTGTCCAACATCTATAATTCTTGAAACACATGAATCAATATCACGAAGCTTTTCTTTGAATACTTTGGATTTATCATCTTTTGTTTCAATTGAATCATTTCCACTTCCACTTGTATGTGAATCAGATACTGCCGGAGAAAGTTGATTTTGTTCACTCATTCCACATTCACTTTCACTATTCTTTTTTTCATCAAAATCAGTATGAATTATAGGAGTTTCAATTATTGTTGTGGTTGTTGTTGGAGGAGGAGTAGAAGATGACAAGTTTAATGCTTCTGATGGTGGAAGTTGTTGAGGTTTACGAGATTTTCGTTTATTCTTTCGACTTTCACCACTATTATTATTTGAATCAAATTTCGGAGGAGTAAATACAGATTTTGGAGTAAAAATGCTTTCAAGTTTTGAACCATTTGAAGGAAGAACCTGAACGGATGGAGGTGATGCAGATGGTTCAGGGATTTCAGGATCAGATTTTATAATTTTCATTGGAGTTGCATCCATAATCACAGGTGATGCAGAAGCACGTTTTCGACTAATTATTTCATCATTAATTGAAGAATTTGGATTTGGAGTTATTGAATCTCTATTTATTTGTGAATATGGATTATTTGACATCCATTGTGCAATTAAATCTGATGGCAATCGATTCATACCTTCTGTAGCTCGAATATTATTTTGTTGCTCTTGTGCTAATTTTAATACATTATAATGTTTTATCAAAGCTAGAAAAATAAAAATTATGTAATTAATATGAATTTAAAAACAAACCTTGAAGATTAGCAGAATTTTGTAAAATTGGATTTGTAAGAGCTGCAATTTGCAAAGCTGGTGGAACATTACTCAAAAGATTATTTGCAGTTGGAGGAGGCATTTCTCTTTCACCTGGAGAAACAGAATCTCTTTGATCTGGCGGACTTGATGATGGAGTATTATGAAAGTCAAGTGGATCATCTAAAAAAGTCATATGTAAAACAATAACATTTTTAACATTTCCGAAAAAATATCCATACCTCCTTCTGCAAAACTTCGAGCTAATACAGCAACATCACCAGGTTTTCCAGTTTTTGATAAACTTGTTGTATGTAAATGCAAGCTAGTTTTATCTGGAAATGCCCAATTACAACATCGGCACATAAACATTCTCGCTATTTGATGAGTTCGCATCATATGGGATCGTAGAGTTTCATTACCTAAAAATTATAACAATAAGAAAATGATCAAAATCTTAAGCTTCTGATTTCAAAGAAGTGAAAATGAAAAAAAAATTTGTTTTCTAAAAAATACAGTTTTTTCGAAAAAGAAAATCATGCCCGTCGAAATTATGTCAAGTGCATTTTTTATGTTAAATAATCCATTTTTCATTGCTTATAAAATTTCTCTTCTTTTATCGTAATCGATTAAAGCTATGTGAAAAAAGATTTCTTTGTGTATAATTATTTCGTAAAAGTTGCAAGATTTAAACTATTTTTTTAAAGCAAGAGCTAATGTAAACTTCTACTAAAGCAACAGAAAAAAAAGTGATCGCTCTAAAAAGATTGAAAGTTTAATACGCTCTCTTCGACCTTGGCATCAACGAAACAGCCTTTAGGAATCACGCTGTGTGCTACCTTTTTATTTTTATAGCAATGGAGTTTCAAATCTTTTTTTATGGCACATGCGAAAGCACCAATTTACGCAAAAAAATTGTACTGCGCCGTTTTATGACTTTTAATATATATGATTTTCCAAAAAAAGGTATCCAAAAAGTCTTCCAAAAAAAGAGAAAATCAACTTACTTGAAATTTCTTGATTACATTGCATACATAGATAACTTTTGAAATGTGCTTGCATTCGATGACGAGATAGACTAGATGAATGACAAAAAATTTTACCACAAACTGAACATGGAAATTGACCTGAAAAATAAAGCATTTAAAAAAAATACAATATTAAAAGTATAAACAAACCTTTTAAGTCAGGTCTTTTTAATTCACTACGATATGGCATATTGGCGAAAGCAATAGACGTCAGTTTGGCAAAATAATAATTTCAAAAAAAGAGTTTGCAACACAAAAAGCCAGCTTTCGAAAGAAGCAGCACGCTTTTTTATTTATTGAATTTGCAACAAAGAAAAAACTTTTAGCTTTAAAAAAATTTTAAAGAACAGATCAAAGAAATTTGCGCAAACCGAACCGAAACCCGGTTGCGCCAAGTATAATATTTTATGCTGATGTTGGGAAGGTTGGGTGTCTAAAAAAATTGTTTTGTTTTTAATTATCATTTTTGAAAAAAAAACAAAAAAAGAGTAAGCATTTTAAAACTTGAATTAAACAAAAAATCACGCATTTTAAAAAGAAAACAAAGGCATTGAACGAAGCTAAACTTTGAACATTAAAATCGAAGAAAAAAAGGTCATGGAGGCAACAAAAATAATATAAAAAAGGATACAATACTATTCGGAAAAAGCTCATTCAAGCTTTTCGCCAAAAAAGGGAGGGTTGGTAAATGGAGACAAAACTGTAATGGCACTTTTTTTACATGTATTCGACTATTGTTAATTTGGGGTGCTCCCGTCTAAAACCTATTCATTTGAAGTCTCATGCGCAGCGCACGGAAGGATGGTAGAGGCATCACATTCAAACAATAACAAAAAAACAATATCACTTTTGCGGCATTTTTTTATAGTCAGCTTTTTTATATGAAGCCGACTTCCGTTCCAAAGCAAGTACAATAAATAATGTGCAAGGATGAGAAAAAGAAGAAAAGAAAAAGGAAAAGAATATCACATTGACTGGATTGCTAAAAGCCCAAGGACGATTGAATCTTTGGGGCGTTTGCTATGCGCAAAAATAGCGTAGCCAGCATAAAAGCATCTTTTAAAGTTGCGATCAGAATATAGAAAAAAAATAAATGATGATGGGGGAGAGGAAAAGAAGGAAGCGCCCCTGTGGCGGCAGCAACAGCATGATGATGATGGCCGATGTGATCGGGTTGTTGTTTTGTGGATTCTGCAGCAAAAAAAAAAGAAGAAGTGACCTAGATTGACCTGAAAGCCGCCGCGGCTACTCCTCAAAATTCTTTCTTTCCTTCTTTTTTTTGCAATTGCGGGCAGCAGCGTTAAAGCGCTCCTTATTTGTCGTAAAAAAGAAAGAAGTGTTCAAGGCATTTTCTGATTGTCACGTTTTAACGCAACAAGAAGAAATAAAAAAGCTTTTTTAAAATTTTAATTTAAAAAAAGGAAACAAAATCAGAAAAATAAAAGACTTTTAATCAAGAAAGAATCAACTTGATTTGGCATTTATAAGGGAAAAACACGAAAGATATCTGGGGGGATAAATGAGAGCTTTTTGCGCAAAAATAGAAAAACGACAAAAGTAGCAATGCAGGCGGAGCAATAAAAGGGGGAAAAACGGTTTTTCTTTTCTTTAGTCCTTCCTTTTTTTACTTCAGGTAAGATAAAAATCTTTCAATCAAAAGCTCGGCGTATATAACTATAATGATTATGAAGATGCATGAGTGAGCGGTCGAAAAAAAAGGAGCCCTTTGCTAGCGCCTGTACAGTACAGAGCGGAAAGCAGAAGAAGAAGGAAAAAAAATTATATATAAAAGTCCGAGCAGCACATTAGTTAGTAGCAAACCGCTGACGGAAGAAGAGGCAGCTCACTCTTTTTCTGTCATTCTTTATACTTTTTTTTCTGAAGGCATGCAGACAGCGCAGAACGAAGAATAACTTGCTCCTTTATTTTCCGAAAAAGGTGCGCAAGGCCGAGAGCCATTGTCAGAACGTATGATGTCCTTGAAGCTGCTGCTGATGCTGCTAAAAAACTTAGGCGCCTGATCTACCATCTTAGCTATTTTTGTATAGTAGTTTGCGCGATGTTTTTCCTTTTCAATGGGCTAATCCTAAATGATGGCAATAGTCACCTCTTTTCTCTCCTCTATTTTTCAAAAATATAAATAAATGCGTTTGAAACGATTATGGAAATTAAAAAGTCAAAATCAGAAAAAAAATAATGCGGAAAAGAATGCTATTTTTAAAAAAAGAAGCAAATGAGTAAACTTTTGTGGCAAAAATTAAAAAACCAAAAGCAACTACCGTATTTTTAAAAAGAAAAAATTTAAGCGAATGAATGTACCGCCTCAAATTTTTAAGTGGCTACTACAATTGAGCTTTTTTAGTTGCCGATGGTAAATGCTTAGTTTTTGCATTTGCGAAAAAAAAATATAGAATAAAGAAAAATATAAAACGTATGCTCAATCGAAAAACATAAAAATCGACAAGCAATTGAGTGAAGTAAGTCAGAGAGATTGTGGTAAGTGTTACAATATTTGATAGCTGTTATGTAAACATCACCCAAATAGATATTATTATTCTTATGAGCAGCACGAAAATGAATTGCGATATGACACGATTACGCTTTAAGGAGCAAAAAAAAAGGAGAAAAGGAAAAGAAAAAAATGAATTCAATTAGTTATCTCTTTACAAAAAAAATATTTTTTTAAATGGCAAGACCTCAAAAAAAGACAAGAGAGAGAGCAAGAGCTAACCAAAAGCTCAATAATTTTTTTGGGGGGAAATATGGAGAGAGAAAAAATGGAAAGAGACGATGATTTTTTTTTCAAAAAGCAAGCATTATCTAGAAAACAAAAATTTTTTGACACAATTGTCACGATACAAACAATTATGCGCAATGGCATGCATTTTTTAGGGAAAAAACACTAAGCCGCAGCAAAAGCACCCGCTTAGCTCTCAGTCCTCCTCTCTTTTCTCTCTATGATGATGAATCAGGTAAGCTGAAAATATATATTTAAAAAAAAAGGAGGAAGAGAGTTAGTTATTCCGAAACACTTTTTTTAATGACATGACCGAAAACAGCAGCAACAAAAGATTGATTGAAAAAAAGGAAGCATAAAAAAGTTAATATTTTTTAAAAAATTTTTTGTGTTAAAAAACTGTAGCAAGTGATCAATGATCGATTTTATGTAAAAATAAAACGGTTTTTAATGTTAAAAAAAAACAAAAAATTTATCTTCTTATCAATTCTTCCCCCCTACCTTCTTTTGCTTCCATATTAATGAAATAAATTTTTTAAAATTGTTTTTGTTGTACTTCCCGCAATTTTTCTTTTCCCCTTTTTTTGCGCACACTATTGGTTAGCTTTGTATGTCAGCTCTTGCGAGAAACAGCCAATAGGCGAAAAGTAAAAGCAAGCAGCAGAGCAGTAGCGTCTGTACGTTTTTTCTCGTCTTCTTTTTCTTTTCCATTCTAACCTGCTTGCTTTTCCTATCTTCTTTTTTACCGTATACAAAAATAATGCTTTTCCATTTTTCACACAAGGGAAAAAAATTGTAATTGAAAAAAGAAAGAATTCTCGAATTAATGCTTCTGATGAAGAAAAAAACTTTTTTTGTCGAAATCGTAATTCTTTTATTTTTACTGATTATTGACGATAGAAGGAAAAAAACCATATATATATATATGCAATTGTTGCGATTGATGAATGATGAGAGAACGGGTGTCTTCGTTTCAAAAAGCCGCATGCTGGGTTGGAATAATTGCTTCTGACCTTTTTTTTTGTCAAACGAGAAAAAAATCAGTAAAAAAAATGTTGAAAGAAAAATAATAGGCAAAACTTCAAGCAATTAGTTGAAAACATTAGTCGAGACTAATGCCTTTTTTCTTTTAATTTTTTGATTTTCACCTTTCCATTTAAAATAATAAAAAAAAAGTAAACGAGAATAAAAAATGGAAAATCAGTTTTTGTGCTACTTGAAGTTTTATTTTGTGATCATTAAGAAGAAGAAGAGCGAGAGAGAAGAAGAGAAAACAAAAGCAGCAAAAACATGAAATCAGTGAAGCGCCGTTTGATTTGATGTGGTGACGAATATTTTTTAAAATGAAAGGGTAGAAAAAAGGTGGAGAATCAGAAACAAAAAAGGGGAAAAGAAAGAGCTTGATGAACACCACCACCACTACCATCATCAAACTTGATGATGATGCTGCTGGCGGTTGCTCCTGTTGCATCAATCGACGCTACAGCTTTTAATGATTGTTAAAGTTTTAAAAAAAAGGGAGGCGAAAATTCTTTTTTTTCTATGAGTGCTCTTACCTGATTTGGTTGATTTTTATGTTTTCTCCAAAATAAAAAAAATACAACCAATAAAAAAGAGAAAATTCATTGACTTACACTTGCAACAGCTATTAACTACTTCTGTACATTTTTATTCTCTCACTATTTCTTTTTTTTTGATTCGGGAGAATATTTGATGATGAAAAAAGAAAAGAAAATGCAAGGTGAAGGTAAAAAAAGGAACAAGAGAGAAGCAAACAAGGCAAACATCCATTAGCGGGAATGAGCAGCGAAAAACCTAACTTTTTTTATGTTCAGCTTTTTTCAACAAAAGAAAAAGATTTTTTTAAAACTAACAAAACAATAAACTACAGTGTTTGAGCTTAAAATTGCGCACTTTGCGCGTCGCTTCCATCCCAATTGAAAAAAGAAGCTATTAAGTGCAAATAAAAAAGCGGATATAGATTATCAAGGTCGAGTGTTGCTAATTCGAAAGAATAACTATCTTTCAATAAAAAATAAGGACATACAATAGAATTAGTAGTATCTTGTAAAAATACTTTTACAAACATTGTAAAAAAATCATCATAAATTCTAATAACAATGGCATATTTTTTTTTCTCAATTCAACAAAAGATTTTATTTTTGATACCTTTATACAAGTGTCAGACAGCTATATAGGTTTAACATAAATAAGATTGGAGAAGAGAAGGGAAAAAAGACACATGAGCAAAGATGAGAAATTTTGATACGGCGAAAAATGGTTTCAAGCACGGTGAATAGCAGCTCATAGAAAAAAATATTCTTTTTAGCAGCAGCAGCAGCAAATACCTGGAATTGGGTTATTTGCGCGGACGAAAAATAAAAGACACAGGTGCGCTTATCGTAATGACCCAAAAGACAGCCTGGAGGGGTAGCTCTCATTTTGAAGAAGTGTAAAAGCGCCTTCGGAGCATCCTCCCCCTAAAAACCAATGACCTTCGTGATCAGCGACGCAAAAATATGCAAGTGGCTATTTCCCTACCATTTTAGGAAGCAAAAAAATGAAAAATCAAGAAGGGAAAAAAAGAGACACAAAGCTTAGGTATCAAAATTTTTGTTTGTCTGAAGCATCATCACAAAATCATTAGAAAAGAATTGAAGAAAAAAGAATATAAAAATGGGTGAGCAGCAAGAATGGTTCAATCAAACGGTACACAATTTTTTGATTGAGCATTGGTATGCGCACACCTGGTTGAAAAAAAAAAAAGAATTTTTAAAGCAACCAGGTGGTAGCTGCAGGGTGTTTGATACAGAACGCAATGAAAAAAAGAAAGAAATTGAAATGAGTTTTAATTTTTGAATGAAAAAACATTGAAAAAAAGAAAAATATAAAAGTAAAATAATAGATTAATCATATGCTTATATTATTAAAATTTTTATTTATAGCTTAATGCTTTTTTCCAAAAGGGGAGTGTTTAAAAAAAAGAGTTGTAACGAATAAAAGACTGTAAAAAAAGTTGTTGATGTCCTCGATAGAAACCATGAGAGCGCGCTTCTTCATTGACTCAACAATAGATGATGACACGCACAGTGATCGACCGAACAACTGGTAGAAGTAAAAAAGAAAGAATAGTAGTATTTGTAGTAGTAGTAGCAGCAGCAACAACATCAACAGAAGGCAATAGCATTTGATTTTTCTCCGGTCGCAAAAAATATAATATATAATCGAAATGAGCAACCTGGTAGTAGTAGAAGCGATGTTGCCCAATTTTAGTGCTCTTGGCGAAATCAACAATAAAAAATCAGTAGAAGAGAACCGGTAGAAGGAAAAGCACATTTTTATTTATGCGCATGAACAACACATTCGAGAAAAAAATATAAAATCAAAAAAAAGAGAGTAGCAGCGAAGGAGCGTGTCAGGCCCCACGGCAGGAGTCCAATCGAGCGAGTATTTAATATCAAGAAGGGGGGTTAGAGAGTGAGCAAAAAAAACAACAATGAAAGAAGAAAAAGTTGCTGTTAACTTTCTTCTTGTCCCCCAGCATCATATGACAAAAGCATTTAAGATTGCTTTTTTTACATGAGCATTGTTTGTAGCTCATCATTAACCACTTTCGGGATTCAACCTTGATGACGTTATTCTTCTTCTCCTTCTCAACAAATTTAACACTTTTTTTTGATTTTTAAGTTAGAAGAAAATAAAAAAAGAATAAAAACATTAAGGGCGGAAGAAAAAATAAAAGGGTTAAAAATCAGCTGCCGATGCTACTACTTTTTTTGGTATAAACAATACATTATCAATCTTGAATTAGGTATTACCAAAAAGAAATTTAAAATTTTTTGAAGAAAAAAAGTGGGAACAAGAAAAAGCAAAAACGCAAAAAAAAAGTTTTTAAGGATTTTTTTATCTTAGACTGAATAGCCGCTTTTTTCATTTTTTTGTTCTCTTCACAGCTAACAACACCCATAAAAAATCGAGGAAAAGACGATGCATCACAATTTTGCGCAGCTTTCGATCAACAAGTGATGGATGCCGCTTTGTAAACCGGGGAATTTTTTTGCTCTTTCTCCCAATGCTTTTTTTACATTTTCATCGAAAAAAAGAAGCGCTCAAGCTAATGAGAGTTTTCCGGAAGCTCTTTGTGTAAAATTCATATAAAAATATTTTTTTAAATACCATGATTCAAAATGCGCAAAAGAAAAAAGAGAAAAAGAAACGGAATATAAATGCCAATGAAAAATTGAATTTTTATTGGCTTTACGGGGTTTTTTAAAAAAAGGAATTGGGACAATATATGCCGACGACATCGGCAACGACAAACAACAATTATTTAAAAATAAAAAAAATATTTTTTTTCTTCTTATTTCTAATCGGCTTTCGCGCAATTTTTTTACAGACAATAGTATCTCATATATTCATTGCCATTCATTTTGTAACAAAAACAAACGGCAAAAAATAGAAGGATCAAAAAAAAGAAGGCAAAAAGAAAATGAGGGAGGCATTTCAATGTAATGAGGTGGTTATAGATGTCACTTAATCGACAAAAAGTAGAATTTCAGCCATAACAATGCTGGCAGCTCTTTCTCTCTCTCTTACTTTAAAAAAGGGGGATAATTTTTTGTTGCATCCGCTTTTTTTAGCGTAAATTGCTATTTTGCAACAGTACAACAACTTCAATGCCAAACGACCTCGATGACAAAAAGCACATAACAGAAAGAGAGAAAAAGAGAAAGAAAGCAGCTACAGGTCGATATATGTTCAGCAAAAAGAAAAAAAAAACTCATAAATCAAGCCATAATCAAAAAAAAAGAAAGAAACAAGATTGCTGCATGAGATTTGCAAATTTTTATTTTCTCTTAAAAACTACTTCAACTATTTTTTGTGTGCCAAAGACTGGGAAAAATATGAATGTGTATTTTGTTTTTTTTTTCAAGCAGCAGCAGCTCAAAATTGATAATAATCGTTGCTGCTTTTCCGAAAGACCTTTTTACATTTTGATTGGCTACAATTGAAAAAAATATTTTCTTTAGAAGAAAACAATAAAAAAAAGAAAAAGCCTTTTCTTAAAAAAGACCCAAGACTCTCTTATTGGCTGGCTTTTTCTTGAAGCGTGTCACCCAGTTGGCTTCAACGAGAGCCAATGAGCAGCAGCAGCATCAAAGGCGACCACAAACAGCAAAGAATGAAAGCGAGAAATGAAAGACGAAGAAAAAATATATGAGTAAGCAGGAGCAGCATTGAAAGTAGTTGCAACTGACTCCTTCCGTATTTCTTTTTTCAACAAAATAAGCCTTTTACTGTAAAAAAAGAAAAGAAGCGTCCTCGCTTACAAACAATATATAAATTTTTTTAGAGCGTCAGAAGAGCGTAAGAAGATACAACCGGCTGACAATAGTTATTTTTCTGATGGGTACAGGGGGGAGAAAAAACGAGACACACTGAAAATCAAAAAAAGTGTTGAGCTTGTTTTTCGAAAAAAGCGAAATTTTTTTTGGAACAAAACAGTGTAGGAGCATTCAACATCAGCAGCATGAAGAGAAGTTGCAGCATCAAATAAAAATGACCTTGAGGTTACTGCCGCTATGCAATTCGCTTGTTGTTTTTTTTGTTCACTCCTACTATAGCTTGTTTGTAGAAGAGGAAGAAAAAGAAGAAAGGGAGGAAGGAAAAAGGGAATGCTCAAAAAGCATTGCCTATAATGGTTAGTGGCTGTGATGGAGCTTGATTGTGAAATACTGTGGAGCTGCTGCTGCTGAATGCTTCCGAATGAATTGAGGAAAAAAAATCGGAGGAAAGGGAAGAAAAAAGGCTGCGCATGGTTCATCGATGTTTAAGAGAGGAGCTCCGATGCATTATTTCATTTTTTAGTTACAATTCCTCTACAATTGTTGCGCGCTTTTGTTCAACTACCAAAGAAGAAAGCCTCACGAAGTTGCGTCGCATTTAGATTTTTTTAAAATGCTTATTTGGCAAAAAAAAGCACAATAAAACTACCACCATGATTACCGATGACGGGTACAACAACTACTAAAAAAGGCCCCGACGCACTGGTTTGCTTTTAAGTGAGAAATATAAAAAAAAGAAAGAGAAAAACTTGCTTTAAAAAAATTTATTTTTTTTGGAACAAAAGACTAAAAACTTTTTCTTTTTTTGATTCAGAACAAACGAAACTTAAATAGTAGCTTTTAATTTTCAAGGTTAAAGGTTTTTTTTATTGAAGCAGTTTGTGTTGCTTTGTTTATATAATAATGTTTTAAGTTGTTGTACTATTATTATGGAAAGCATAACAAAAAAAAACTTTAATTTAAAAATGTTTTTGTTTAATCAAAAAAGTTTAAATTTGCTTGAAAGAATTGATCTTTTAAATCACAATCTGTTGTAATCATTAAAAATATAAGTGAAAGATGAATACAAAAAGCTCTATCTTAATTTCATGAAAAAAATAGAGCAAAGTTAATTGGAATGCATTCCTTTCCATTCCATTCTTTATACATTTTTATATTTTTGTAGAGCTTTGCGTGCCGATCGCCATAAACGCTTTCAAAGCTGTAATTGGGGGGTCTTTCGAAAAGTAAGAGAAAAGATAGAAGATAGTGTAAGAGCGCCATCCATCGTCCACTTTTTTTTATTCTCATTCATTCATTTTCTTTCTTCCCTTTTCATTGCTACTAAAAAAGGTAATCCGCTAAGTTGGTAACTTTTTTTATTTTTATTTTTATTTTTGAAGGACATCCATCCTCTGTGAGAAAAGAAGAAAGGCATAACAATTTTAATGTTCAAGTCACTCAAGTCTTCTCTTCCTTTTTTGACGTCTTTCATACTATTGTTGCTACTGCTTGTGACCCTAAAATTAAGAATATGGAAGAAAAAAAAAGTTTTAAAACAGCTTTTTTTAAAAAAGAAAAGAACGGAAGGAGAAAGCAGCAGCTTCGATACAAATATATGACCTTGATCAAAAAAAATGCCATCGCAAAAAAAGAAGTAATTTAAAATGCAATCTTAAGATGGGATGGAATTTTGAAGTAAATAATGAATTATGCAAATTACTGTCAATGTTTTAAATAATTCTTCTTCAATGCTTTTGTGATTTTTTTGCTGTTATTTGTAATGCAAAAAGCTGAGACACAATTCTTGTATATTTTTTTTATTTGTTTCTATTTTTTTTGTTTTTCTTTCTTTACAATGCCGCTTCCTGACAAATAAGAACCAAGAAAAATACATAAAGAAAAAAATGGATGCCATTGTGTTAGGCATACTCCATAAAAGCGTAAAAAACTGAAGGTGAATGAAATACAAATTAATGCACTTCTTTTTATAAAATATTATTTGTATGAGCTCGCGCGATGAAGTACCTTTATTCAGTTTTTTTCAAAAAAAGAGAAGGCTAAACAAAACCCTTTTCCTTCTTTTTATATAAAAAAAATTGAGCTATTTCTTATTGCCAATACTTGATCATTATTTTTATGCGTCATTATGAGAGGAATTTTTCTTTTTCCTTCTTGTTACAATTGACTTCACTCTTTTTTTTACAGAAGAAAACCGATCGGAAAGCAACAAAAATTTTTTTTTTGAGAGACGAGAACGTAAAAGACATTGGAGCGACGGCGGCAACACGCTTGCATGTGCTTCTTTTTTTTAAAAAGCAGCGACAAACACTCCCCCCCCCCCCATCATCCGTGTCCTCCAATTCCTCAAGATCAGAACAAAAATGTAAAAAAAAAGTTGAGCGGAGCGTAAACGTGCACAAATTGTGGTGGGTTAAAAAAAAAGAAAGAAATAAGAAAAGAAATAAAAAGAAAATGAAATAATATTTTTGGGGTTCAAACTTAAATAAGAGGGGGGGGGGGATTGTCCGATGCCCCGTAAGCGTTTTGACGGCCTTCAATAAAAAAGAAAATGCAACGTTTGACATGGAAATAACCTTGACTAGGCTTTTGTGGTGGTCAAAGTAGCCCCTGCCAAAGCCGGAGCTCAATTGGGTCACAATTGATGCCTTCTTCTTTTTTTTCTTCTTTATTCCCTTTTTTAGTTATGACAGAAAAAAGGGGGGTAATAAAGAAGAACTAAATTGTTGCTTTTGTAAATCAAGAAAGTAACATTTTCTGCTTGGACATTTCAGACCTTGAAAATATTGAGAAAAATAATGGCTTATAAACATTTGATTACAAATAGAAAAAATGAACAAAAAAAGCACTTTTACAATATCGGTGCAATATTGTTCTACCGTAATTTATTAACGGAACATCAAAGACTGGATTTCTGCAGTAATTTAATAAAAAATAATTCTTAACAGATGTAGTACATTTTAAGCATTTAAAAAACTTTATAAATAATACTGAAGAATTTAAATAAATTTAAAAAATTTTGTTCCACAATTTTGATTAAAATGCAAAAAATAGTTTGATAGCACAATTTGCTTTTGAAATTTTAAAAAAATTGTTTCTGCTTGGTTCTTGAAGGCTAAATATATTTTTCCCAACGAACTGTATAAGTATGCTGGAAACCTTTTTTCTACAATAAAATTTATAATTTCAAATTAATGAAAGCATTTGTGTTTTTCATAAAAAATGTTGCAAATTAAGTTACTCAAGTTAAATTCTAACATATTTCCATGAATTAATGTAAAACGTATAATTTGTTTTCTTGGGATGAACTTGAAAAATGCTGCTTACCGGAATTACGATGGTTACAAATTTTAATAAAAATTTTATAATTTTTTATGACTTTTTATCAATACAACAATATTAATACGAAAGCATTGTTATAAAAATTAAAGAATTGTAGCCCTCTTAAGTTAATCATTCAGTCTTTAGGTTATAAAAACTGAAATTTTTTAAGATAGCTTAGATCTTTTATTCACATAAAACAATATTACTTCAAATTTGAGGTTTTTTCAGCCATTTTAATCTTTTTGCATTTAAACAAAGTTCTCACTTAAAAAACTACAAAAGTTCTTTAAAAATTTATAAAATATTATATGGAGGAGTGCTTCGAAATTTTGATATTGTTTTTCCCGGATAAAAAGTTTAAAAGTTGGAGAAAAGTCATTGATACAGAAGGTAATTTTTATGCTGCCATCTTTATTTAAATAGTAACATTCAAATAAAAATTTAATTTCAAGTTTCAAAACAATATGAATTTGATGATTATCTTACTGTATCTTTATCTGAAGTTTTAATTTGCACATGAAATGAATTATAGCATACGAAATTTTCGAAAGGCAATTATGGTAAAGTTTGTGTTCCTTTAATTTTTTAATAAGATTGTCCTTTTTCCTAACAATTTAATACTCTTGATGTTAAAAACCTTTTGAACATTTTTTCGTCAAATGAGTCATGGTGATCCACGTGAACGCTTTATGCTTAAACACCCATATCGTACAATTCGATGAAATTTTTTGCTTTGCTTCATGAAAAATTGTTTTGATTTTCGGTTTGCTATTTTTTAGCTTTTTTATTTAAAAAAAAATCATACGGCAAATGCGCAAATTTTTATAAAACAAAAAAATTCATCTGATTTTATTTTCCCACAATATATTTATATTTCAAAGAACAAAAGAAGAAAAAAAGGGCAAAAAGAATTTCAAAAGAAAATATAGCCGTTAAAAAAAGGCCCCTTGGTCTTACTGAAAAGGAAAACAACAATTTTAGCTTTTCACAATGTCAAAAAAGGGAGAATAGATAAATCAAAGTTTTAATAAACACAATGGGCGCAAATAAAGTTTGATAATCGTTGGTGTGATACTCAGCTTACGCAGCATTTGTTTACTACATTGCCAAAAACTTAACTTTTTTTTCTTCCTTTTTTGTTTTTTTTATTATTAGTTGTTTCTGAAATTGATAAACCTTTTTGATTTTTGGCCGCCCTCGACTATCAACCACCCCAAAAGCAGCTAAACCTAATTCATCCTTTTTATGATTACCAAAAAAGCAGGATTTGCTTAAATATTTTGTATCACTTTTCTAAACAACAACTTTCTTTTACCATAACTGGTATTGCAAAAAAATCCCTACACAAAACTAAATTTTATAATTGGCATTATCATTTTGGAGTAACCACGGTTTTTTTTGCTGAATTAGCTTTGACCTTTTCCGACTTTTTTCAACGAGGGCATCGCCCCTTGTTCCACCTTCTTTGTTAATGAGTTGTGTTTCATCATTGAATTTTGCGTTAAAAAATTTTGATTTTGCAATGGAAAATTGTTCTTCGGTGATTTTTTGTAAACAACTTTTTTAATTTATAAAACTTTCGGAATGTTTTTTTAAAGTCAAAAAAAATTTAATGTTCAATTTTTTGTTCTAGCATTGCTTATTTTCTTAAGTTGAGTCTTTGTTGCCAAAAAATAGAAATCTTACTGTAAAAAAAGACTTTGATTTCTGCTTTTTGATAAACATTTTACAAAACCTTTTGGAATGTTTCATCATGCGATCTTTTTCGAACAATTGTAGTTTGAGATTGTCTACTAAAACAACCGTAAGGAGAAATCTTGATTTGTTTTGCCTAAATACGTCACTAAGCCATTGAGATCAAGAAAAAAAAGATGGTTTATTTATTTGTTTTTTGTTTAGAATTTCGGGTTCAAGAAAATATGTTTACAAAATCATATTTTTGATTACCATAAATGCTTCCAGTTGATTCTGTTTTATGCCAAAGCTTTTGTTTATTATTTTTATTTACTTTCTTAATCTTTGAGGGGCATAATTTTGTTTTAAATCACTCATATTTGATTTTGCATCCTTTTTGACCAATCATTGTTTCATAAATCATCAGCTACATTATTTTTCATGCAGTTTCGATTTTTTCCTCAAGTTTTTGAGAGACAAGAAAAACGTCATGCTTCTTTTTTTTGTAATTTTTCATCTCTAGCTTCTTTTTTTTACTATTTTTTTTGTGTTTTTTGCTTTTTTGTATATTTTTGTTTTGATATATATTTTTTCCACGCCCCTAAAAAACTGCAAGCTTTCAGTAGATATTTAAGCCCTGCCTCGTTTTCAGCTTTTTCACACTTCGTTTGAAGCGTTTTCAGTTCTTTTAAATAATATTGACTTGAAGCTTTTTAAATCTCAAGGTATCTTTTATTTGGACTTTCTAGTAGTGATACCGTATGCCATTTTAGATTAAAGTCATGTCTGAAGTTATGCAAGATGCTATGTTTCGCCGCACAAAAGCCGTTCGATGTAATCTTTACATGCTTGGTGAACCAGTTGAAAAAACTGGAATTGCTGATGGAGAAGTTCCTCCTCGTTGTAGTAAGTTATTTTATACTATTATTGTTATTTCCGCTTTATCTCTTATATTTTTGTTGTTATAGCTTATCATAAAGCTTGGTTTTTCATTGATCATCCTAAGTGTCTTCTCCATTTCGTCTTTTGCTCAAAAGTAGAACGTAATCGTTCACCTGCTTCCGAATGTGCTGATTCTCACAATTCCAATTATCATGATTGTAAGTGTTTTTTTTTTCGACTTTATAATAGCAAACCACTTTTGTTCATTTTTTTCCCAAATATGCATTGTTTTCCTTTAGGATTTTTCGAATGAAGTTTTGGGTTTATGCTTTTCAAAAATTGGTAGCTATTAAAAAAAGATTTTAAGCAAAAAAATTTTTTATCTACAGTAATCCAAATTTGAATTTCTCTTTTTTTCAGATCCCGAAAATAAACATGCAACTTTTTAATGAAATGAATCGATCAAAATTCCAAAATCACTTTTTCCCGTATCCTTTTATGTATTAGATAGCCTAGCTTTCTAACCTTTTTATATTGTATTATACTAAAATTTTTACTTCAAACTTATCTGTATATTTTGTTTTTGTATTTTTGGATACGATGTGATTTATAAAGTGATAAGGAAATAAATATTATATAGTTTTTAAAACTTTGTGTAGTTTCGACATTCATAAGATTAGCCAGTAGAAGAATAAAAAACTCGAATTTTATTAGCATATTAGTTCTTTTTCTTTTCACGTTACATATTTAAAACAAGATAATCGAAAATATTTTTAAACTTGACGAATGAGTTTTAGAAAAGCTCCGATAAAGAACAATTTTGAGAAATGATAAAGATTTTAGGGGTGTAAATTTTATAGAAAAGTAAAATCAATAATCTTTTTTTTAACAAACTCCTTTTTTTTGTCTTATCTAATAAGACTTGATTTATTTGGAAAAGAATACTGTATAACTTTGACTTTTTTTTCTTCTTAATTATTTAATCATTTGCAGCTGTTGAATAAAAAGTTAAAGATTTTTATTATTATTTATTGAAATTAAAAAGGTAAAGCTTTTTAATTTCAAAGCATGCTTCGTCGAAAATGTCCAACCATTAAAAAATATTACATATCTTTTTTTTGATGTTGGTGCTTCCTTATCAGGCTTTTTTGCTGAAGAATTTGGCGTTGTTGGATTTTTCTGTGGCTTTTTATCAAAAAATAATGCTGTGGTAGAGGAGGTTTTTGGGTTTTTCCTCTTTGCTTTTCTAACCCCATTAGACCAAAAAATTTTTTGACGTTTTTCTCCAACAATTGTTACATCATTTTGTGAAATATTTGCTTCCCAGGGTAATGAACCACGTTCAATTGACTAAAAAGTAAAAAAAAATTGCATTTATTTTTAGAAAATTTGGTTTAATTTTGAAAGTAAAAGAGCAATTACATGAAATCAATGTTTACAAATCTTACTTTGGTTGATTCATATTCTTGAGTTTCAGCGATTCGTTCCTCTCCAAAATCAACAAAAGAATCTCCAAAAATTGAAAAATTAAGGCAAATATTTTTTTTAATATTTTAACCCAAGGTAAACGATCAAAAAAGAATAATAATGCAAATTTTGGCAACGATTCTTTTTTTTGCTTCTTTATTCCTCAAAAGGCTTGCATATTTTCTTGTCGTTGCTTTTTCTGTTGTTAATTTCTCTCCGTTTATGTTTCGTCTTGTATATTTATTTGCTACTGAATAAATATTTCTTCTTGTTATATAAGCTCGGATATAACATTATTCGTACAAATTCGTGCGCGTTTTTTTTATTGTTTTTTTTTCAACGTTTTTTTACTAAATTTTTTTTATAGAATCAAAGCTTTGATCTTTAAAGATCCTCCAAATATTTTGGATATTAAATCATGAATAACAAGCGTAGTCATGCTGAAACGCCAAAATCTGATCGTCGTCCATTAAAACAAATAAAAACAAATGCATTAAATTCTTCTCGTGGTGGAGTTCCAACAAATACGACAGCAAAACCAAATATGCTAAATTCACCTCGTGCTATTGCTTCTGGTGTAGTAAAGGATGATGTATGTTTATTTTTTTACTCCATTTTAATTTTTTCGTTATTGCCATTTTAGAAACCAGTAGTGAATTGTTCATTGGAAAATGTTACTCCTGTATCTGCTTCAGAAAAGGCAAAAATTAACAAATTGATTGTAATATTGGATAAATTAAAAGCTCAATCTCTTGCACATAAAGATTTTATTAAAAAATGTGGTGAACAAATTGATGATTCTCAAGCAGAGATAAAGGGTTATGAAAATCTTGCCAAGCAATTTAATGAGTAAGTTTCTTTGTTTATTAAACATTGTATTTTTATTGATATTTTTAGAGAAAGAAATGAACCAATCAAGGTTAAAAATTTAGAACCATGTGTTCCATTCATTGCAAAAGATCTAGTTGATAACTTTATCAAACAAAAATTAAAAGTAAGCTTTGTTTTTTGCAGTTTTTCTTTCTATATAAAATTTTTAATTTTAAGATCGAAGAACCAAATACGGAACTTGAAGAAGAGCTAATAATTTTAACTCAAAGACATGAAAAACTGATGGCAGCAAATAATTGTATGGCAAATGAAATTTCAAAGTTGATGGAAGATATTGATAATGAAATTGAATTATGCGATAAACGACTTGGAATTTTAGAAAAATTTTAACTTCTTTTTTATTATTAAAATATTCTTTTATAACATTTGTACAATGGATATAACCTTTCTTTTATTTTTATATATCTTAAAATTGTTTTTTCGTTTAAAGCTTGATTGGGATTAATAAACATTTTAAAATGTTGAAATCTGTGTAAAAGTTGAAGTATTGGACGTGTAAGAAGTTTTACATTCTTTGTACCTTTTTTATTTTGTAAGGAAACGTAGCTTTACACATTTTTGTGATCTACAGTAGCGGTCAAAAGTTTTTCGCCATCCGAAAAAAATAACAAAAAAATGGCAAAAAAATACAACACAAAAAATATGGTAGTTTAAATTCTATTTACAAATTGATTTTTTAAGGAATCAAAAAATAGTCTTATGAAGTTTAAATATGAAAATTCCACAAGATTTTTCAGAAAGAAACTTTAAAAGAAGCAAATGGAAAAGATGTGAAATGTGTTTTTTCTTTTCTCATTTCTTTGTTTGATCCGCGCATACGAAAGTTAACATATGTGAGAGAAAGTTATAACTGTCATCGCTACGGCGATGCAAAAATGAAAAAATAAAAGCTTTTTTCAGGTTTAAAAAAATTTAATGTCAGAATTTTTGAATTGTTGTTCATCCTTTTTCGACAGGGACAATATATCACATTTACATCAAAAATGAGTAAAATAATATGCAATGTACAAATTTCTCCAGATGAGCTGGTTTTTCTTTAGTCTTTATTTACTTTGTCTTAAAAAAATATTTCGTGATTTTATTACAAGAAAAATGAAATTACAATAATAATATAAAAATGTCAAGGTTCATTTTTTGTTTATTTCTTTTTTCCTTAGTTTTACTGATTAACATACAAAAAAACATGCCCTTTTCTGCAAAAAAAGATACAGAAAACTAACTTGAAAAAAACATTTTTGTAACTTTTTGTTTCTCTTTAAAAAAAACATTTTTTCCTTCTAAATTCTTTAAAATTTGATGTCGTTCATAAATAAAAATACATGAAAATTAAAAATCTTTTTTGGCATTAACAAAACAACAGCTTTTGGATCGATGTTGGAAATAAAACAGCAATCTTTTGTGCCGTTGGTCATTTCCTTTTAAAATAAAAAATCTTTTTCACTTTTTTTTGGCACGTTGAGATAATTTGATTCAAAGAATTGAAGGGATTCTTTATTTGCTTTGCTTTTTCTTCTTTTCATAAAAAAAATCATCTTTTTGTTATTTTCTGCCTTCTTTATTTCGGTTTTATATTTACGAAAATTCCAAAAATACTTTAAAGAATTTTTCAAAAAAAAGAACGTGACATACTGTAACTTTCTGTTTCTCTTCGAATTCCCCCCATCGCAAAGTTTTAAATTTTTTATGTACCTTTTTTTATTAACAAAAAGAAAGACATTACTTTTTCGTTATCCTTTTTTTCCAAAAATATCGAAAAATACTTATGTTTTTAACTGTCATAGTTTTAAAAACAGAAACTTTTTTTTGTTTCTGTATGTAGATTAAAATGATGAAATGTTTCCGTTTTTTTAAACAAATGTTTTTATTAACCGTATTAAATCGTTTAATTGATAGCAACAAAAAAGTTTACAAAAATTAAAATTATGAAAAAAATAATTGTACTACATCCGTAATTATTTGTCGACACATTGGACATTTACCTTGATCTCCCATAAGCTGGCGAGCACACCCAAGGCACATACAAACATGTCCACATCGATATACAGCAGCATTTGGAGCTGACGAAAAACATATTACACATTCATTGGCATTTGAATCATTAGGTGATTTTTCACGAGAATTTAAAGAATTTGATGATGGCAAAGTTGAAATGGCAGGAGAAGCTGAAGCAGTATTGCGAGAATGAAATGAAGGTGAAGAATCACTATTTCTGGGAGGAATAATAGGAGTAGGAAATTGTGGAGCTGAACCAGCTGTTGTTGGACTTGTATAAAGTGTTGCCAAATTTCTTAATATTAAATTTTCAGCATTATTTAAATGAGCACTGGCTGCATTTGAAACATTGTATGAATCAGAAAGTGGAGATCGTTCAGGAGTTGGTTGATTTATTTGTGAATCATAACGACGATAAGGTGATTCAACATTATTAGAAATTGATCGATCACTTACTGGAACAGAATCGCTATTTGAAGGACGTAAATTAAATAATGACGACACAGCATTTGATTCTCTTGTTGAAGGTTCGTATGTTCTTATTGAATTAAATGATGGTTGCATTATATTTGTTTGAATATTTGAAGGAGCGGAATGAGTGTGATCAAGAGGTTGAATATCAAGATTAGAAAAGTTGGTAAGAATTGAATCTACTCCAAATCTAGGTGGCGGAGGTCTTGCTGGCGGTTCAGTTGATGATTCACGACTATCGGAAGATTCTTCAGATAGAGTATTGAGTCTTTGAGGTTTAATTAATTGAATTCGTTTTGTTCGACCAAAAACATCAAAGAATGGCCACAATTCAACTGAAGTATCCATAAACATAATTGGACGAGGAAAGCCTCGATTTTTTGCAAATAATAAACGACCATCTTGTTTTAAACAGAATGAAAGAATATCACCACGTTCAGGAAGTGCAGCAACATCTTTAATAACAACCCAATATTCTAAACGTTCCAATAAATCATCACAATCTGCAGGAAGTTGCGACGGTCGAAGAATACTTGGTTTACAATTGGTTAAACCAAATGCCAAACTTCCATGAAAATCTTGTTCAATTGCCAAAACCTAAAATCATATTCGCGTAACAATTTTTATTAAAATATAAATTTTACCTTTATACTAACAACTTCATCAATTACAATTGGTTTTGAAAGAAAGCAATAAGCTCGATCATATTGATTATCTTTTCGAACAATTTCCCAGTCAGATACCCGTGTAACATTTACACCAGTTAATGTATGAAAGCGATATGGTAAAGATTCTAAAGTTAGAACCGATGGCGTTGAAACAGGATGAGATAATGGAGAGAATGATGGTGCTGATGGTGTTGGTGGAGCAGGTAAAGAAGAAGTTGATGAAGTAGCAAGTGATGGTGATGTTGGATCTGGTACTCGGCTACGATTATTAGATATATTTGTTAATCGTCCTTCTTCGATTGTAGCTGCAGTGGTTCGCGTTGCATCATTAATTTCATCTTAAAAAATATAATAAAAATTAAAAAAAAGATATAAATCAAAACATACTCAAAAATTCAACAGCAACAGATTTTCCATAAATATCCATCATAATCCAAAGAGGTTTTGAAACATCAATTTCATGCAAATAGCTGCCTTTGCTATATCCATTACAACCGATATATAATGTTCCCAAAGAACTTAAATGAAAATGAAGTATAGAACCTTGAACTGAATATCTATCGGCTAAAGCTTTAGCCCAATATCCAGTTTTCGCAGTTAAATCCGGACATGCGAATCTGCAAAAACGATTAATTTTTGAAATAAGTTTGGAAATAATATATTTTTACTTTGGAAGTTCAATATCTCTAAATGATGCAGGATCAACATTTGTAACACCAAATCGTAAAACACCTGACCAACTGTTGCATACTTCTGTTAATCTAATACATACAATTTCATCTACTTCGATTGGTCTAAAAATTTTATTTTATTTAAAAGGAATTTTTTTTCATTTTTATAAAAGTAAAAAAATACCTATCACTAAATACTAATCCTTTACAAAATACATTTTGTCTTCGTCTTGCAAGTAGGCGATTATCACTAAGCGTAATATTTGATCCATGAACGGTATGAAATTTTATTAATGGCTTTGGAGATGCAATTGTACCTCGGTTGATAATTGTTTCATCAAAAGCAGAGAATGTACGATTTGATGTACCACCACCACTTCCTTTAAAAAAGCACACATTATCAGGCATTTTAAAAAGAAAGAATAACAAAAAAAGGTGATGACAAAAACCTAAGATAAAACTGAATGAAAAGATCACCTGGTTTGTTCGAAGAATTACCCATTCGAAAAAAAACAGCTGATTTATTTGATTTTTGAACAATCAACGTGAGGTTTATCCAGGGTTGATGAATTAAAAAAAAGAGATGAAGAAAAGTGACTAGAGTTGATCCAAAAGCCAGGAAGAAAAGAAAGGCCGAACAAGCTTACGAAATAATTTTCTACTCTTATTCAACACAGTTGTTCATATATTAAAAGAATAGAGAGTAAACTTTGTGCTTATTCTCTTTATCCAGCTTTGAGGACATTGCAGAAAAAAACCCGGGAACAAAAAAAACGTTTGTTATGCACATCGAATTGAAAGTAAATAAATTGTTCTTTTTTTTGATCTGATGTTTGGCAAAATGTCATTTTTGTAAACGCCCATTGCGGGAAATTTAAAAATTTTCAACTAAGAAAAATTTGTTTTTTTCTTCGAAAAGGAAACTATTTTTCATTTGTTTTTTAATAAAACATTAAATTTTTATGTTTTTTTTTATATAATTATGGCATATATTATAAAGTTACAGGTTTGTAAAAAGTTTTATGTTAAAATTTTTTATTTATATGGCATTTTATATGATAAAAAAATTATATAAACGTTGTTTTAGTTATGATTTGTAAAATTTTGTCTCTGTCAAAATAACAAATACCACAAAAACTCGACAATGTTTCAAGGTATGTGTTCTATCTTTATATATGGGATAGCTTCTTTAATTGTCTTTTTTAGGTTAAAGCATCATCAAAAGGTATGCATATGTTTCGTCTTCGTCTACCACATGGATTTGTTGCTCCAAATGAAACGGTTACAATTAGTATTATTTTTTGGCAAAAAGAAATTTCACCAGAAGGTCATTATGTTGTATTTTATCATATTCCATGCAAAGATGATGATAAGAAGCCAAGATCTGTATAGACTCCATCTGCAATACCTAAAGGTATACATCGAGTTGTAGCTGATTTTGTTAAAGAAGATACTCCTGCAGCTGCTGCAGATAAAAAAGATGCTCCTGCAAAAGATCCAGAATCAAAAAATCCACCACCTGCTGCACCTGCAAAAGAAGCTGATGAACAAGAAAAGGAATAAATGTATGATTAAAAATATTATTATTAATGAACTGAAATTGTTCTTTTCTAATTATATGTATCATATTTACATTATTATAATTTAAATTGACTAGTAAAAACATTTATATTTGGTTTTGCAGTGTTTTAAGGGGTTGTTGGGGTTTTGGTTTATGGAAAACGGTAGTGTGGGATTATTGGTTTTGGGATTTATGTATTTTCTGCAATCTCGCCGTTGTTGTCTACACATATAGAACTTGGAATTGAACTGAAATTTGTGTATTTAGAATTATTGGTTGATTCAAATGATGTTGGAATATATTTTCTTCTCTCATATTCGGCACAACCTACAGCCAAAACTGCATAAGGATTTTTTAAGATTTTGAAAAATAACTAAAACAACGTTTATACAATCATATAAAATGCCATATAAATAAAAAATTTTAACATAAAACTTTTTACAAACATGTAACTTTATAATATATGCCATAATTATATTAAAAAAAACATAAAAATTTAATGTTTTATTAAAAACTAAATGAAAAATAGTTTCCTTTTCGAAGAAAAAAACAAATTTTTCTTAGTTGAAAATTTTTAAATTTCCCGCAATTGGCGTTTACAAAAATGACATTTTGCCAAACATCAGATCAAAAAAAAGAACATTCGTTTCGATGTGATATGTAATGTCGTCGATAGATATTTCTCCACAATGGAAAACTAATTAATGCACAAAATTTTTTAGACCAAGTGTGACAGTTTGCCAAATCCAAAATTGCTTTCTTCAACAAAAAAAGAAGAGAAGGCGACACAACCTTTTTATACTAAATATAAATCATTTATGTGTCATCCAAAAAAGACATACGAAAATTGAATTTTTGTTGGTTGCAACTTGCAATCTTATAAAAAAATCAAAAAAGTGCAAAATGTGGGTTGTGAAAATGATAAAAAAAAAAGAGTGTCTTTTATCAGTTATAACCGAAAAAATAACACAAGCCAAGGTCAAAGTTATACTATTTTTTTTTCAAAACTAAATCATCAGAGTTTAAAACAAAAAAAGACCTATGAATAATTTCTTCATTTAAGTACAGAGATTTTGTAACCTAACACCATCTATGTCATCATTTTTTAAAATTTTTTTCGGTTTAAAACTGAGCAAAATATACGAAATACAATAATTTCAATGGAAATAAATGAATTTTTAATAATATAATTACTGGAGACCCATGAAATGCAATTTTTGTTATGGCAAAATCTAGAAGTATAAACATTTTAGCAAATTATAGCTCAAAATCTTGCAATGAAAAAAGTTTTAAAAAAGAAGAAGTGACTTCAGAATAAAAATTCGATGCTTTTGAAAAACAACGGACTGAAAAATTTGCTCAAATTGAAAAAGCAAATGCCGAAAGAGGAAAGTTGGATGAAAAGATTGATAAGCTTTATAATGAATTCGACGATGTTGATGTTGAACAAAAATAATATAGTGAAAACTATTCTTGATCTTCAAAAAAAGCTTTCAAATTTTATTAAAGAAGGTGAAGAAGTTCGCGTTGCAATTAATATGAAACCTGCTGCTCTTCTTCCAACAATTACTGAAGAATTACTTATATTTGTTACAAAAGAACTTCATTTATTACAAGATTAAAATGACATTACACGTTCAACACCAAAGCCCCATCCAAAGACTTTTTCGCTTCCATCGGATATAAATTTCTGAATTTACTCTTTCGAGTATTGTCAAATTTATGAATTATTCCCCAGCAGTATTCTAAATTTTAATGAGAAAAAACACATAAATCAGTAATGATTTATTATCAAATAATTAACACATACACATTATCAATACAAGAATTTTCACAAGAATTTTAGCAACTTCATAGTCATACCTTTTTAATATTTTTTGGAAAAGCAAAAATTTCATTCAATGAAAGATCACAAAATTCAAATTTACTTAATTTTGCTTTGTACTTCTTTTCATTTTTTCAAAATATTTAATCATCGTTCCCAAAGTCCGTTATCCATTATCAATAACCGATATCAGTTTTTTATAAGCAATGGCCGATATATAAATAAAAGAATAACCAGACTTACGGATGCTTTGCCATTAAAAAATGCCAATATTCCTGTGGTGTAAATAACGAATTGAAAAGCCCATAATTGCTGCATAGAGTTTATCAAATTTAGTTTTAGCACTGCCATAACTTTTATTGATTTCAACGATCTTCTTTTCAAGTTTATCAACAGCTTCTTTATATTTTGCACAACATTTACCATATATTTTTTTTGGAGATAATCATTCTTCTTCAGTAGTGAACCAGACAAATCAGTACAATAATTCTTTTTGTCTTTGAACAAATTTTTTTTCATAATCTTTTCGGTCAGAAAATGAATATCACAAATTCGCATAAATAAATAAAGGAATTTGTGACATTTCACCGAGAACTTTTTCACCGAAAGACCTTTCACTAAGGATGAACAAGTGCCAAAATTTTAGGCCCTAGGGATGGGTACATGTCCTCTTTCCCACCCCCTAAATACGTCTTTCATGGTGAATTAGTAGTGCAAAATTTTTCAAAGCTGGATGCCTGACTTCGAGACGAAATTCGATTTTAAAAAAATATAAAAGCGATTGTTTTATTTGTGTCTTTCTAAAATTTACTTTTATTTTTATTTTTTACTATTCGTATTTACTGTAACATTTTTAATTAATAAAACCTATTGTATTTTACCATTTTTAAATTGGCTTTAAACAAATCAGGCAACATTCTCTTTTTTCGATGGCTTCGATACTATTCTTTAATAAAACAGTAATCAAAAGAAGTTTATCTGTTAAATTTTGCTTTTAAAAAATGGAAAACTCTCGACCTTTGAGGTTTTTTCGTATCGAAAATAAGAAAAACTTTTTTTAACTTGTGGCAATTACTGTCGCATAAATTTTCCTTTGGCAATCACATTCACGACATTTTGCGGGTAAAATGTCACAGACAAAGTGCTCAGAAGTGAGAAACAACCAGCTGGTGCACACTTGAGGGGCCATGGGGAGGAGGATAAATTTTGTTGTTTTAGTGATTTTCAATGACCCAGGCGCAACTTTTTTTCCTTTGCTTTTGTTAGTGAATCACATTTCAAATCGGTTAAAAAAATGTTTTTGAACTTTTCACTTCTTTAAAAGAATTACATTTTGCTTGAAAAATTAAATTCGACACTGAATTGTTTTTTTTAAAGAAAAGTTTTTTAAGATTTTTGTCCTTCTGTTGATTTTTTTGATTTTCCCATCCTTTATTTGCGTTCTTTTTGTTGGCATATGCCAGGAAAAAGAAACAGTACAAAAAATCTGATGATTCATTCCAGTTCGAATAACGGAATATATTTTGGTTATTGTACAAAACTTTTTTTGTTTTCTTTTTAAAATTTGCACGATTTTTAATTATTTAATGTTTGTAAAAAATTGTTGTTCTTAGGGGATCTTAAGATTTTTGCTTATTTTTTTTAACATTTCATAAATATTTTTTTTAAGATCAAGAAAAATGTCCCGACAAAGAACACAATTTTCTGAAGTTCAAACTCGTGTTTTGGAAGATACATTTAAAGAATGCCATTATCCGAACACAGATACCAAAAAATGCCTTGCTTTAAAATTAGATCTTCCTGAAAATCGTATAACAGTAATATTTGATTATATTTTTGGGCACTTCTTCCGTTTACCCCACCCCCATTTTTTCAATCACAAAAATTTGCATAAAATTTTTGAGTTTTGTTTGAAAATTCAAAAGGGTGGGTGGGTTGAGTGAGCGGTTGCTTTTGCGAACGAAAAAAACTGGGGGTGGGGTAAACTGAAGAAGTACCTATTTTTGTTCTTTTTATTGTTTTAAAATTTTAGGTATGGTTTCAAAATCGTCGAGCAAAACAACGTCGACATATTAAAAAAGAAATGGGATGTCATTCTTCTCGAAAGACAATAACTCGTCCACATACAATTTCGATTACTCCAAAAGCTGAATTAGCATGTGATAATGAAAATTCAAGTTATTCAACATGGATCAATACTAATAATAACAATTCAACAACAAATGACTGGAAACTTTCAAATGGTAATTTTCCTTCATTTGGAGCATTCAGTTTTACAAATACATTTAATAATTATTCTGGCGATGCAAATTCAGCGTTTGCTTCAAATTTTGGAAATTATTCTTTTCCATCAAATGAAATTTTAAGTGGTAATAATAATATTGGAGATTCACACGCATCTCAATCTTTGCCAGTTGATTCTTTTGTTCCCTATTCCGTTCCAGCACAAGCATATCCAGATTTTATTAATCATGAAGCTATGAAAATGGCTTTTCATTCAAATTCTGATGGACAACCATTTTTCCATTAATTTGCCTTTTTATTCGTTTCACTTAAGCATATCTTTTCCAGTATTAAAAAAATAGAGATTCTACATAATCGTTTCTTAATTTTAAAATTTACTTTTCAAAAATATATTTATTATTATTATTAAACACGAATTGCGCCATAAATCTAGTTAAAAATAAAAGCTTTATATATATTTATATTTATCAAGAAAAAAAAAAGACACATTTTTTGCGTGGTAAACAAATTTGGCAACAAAGGAATTTTGAGATTTATAAAAAGTAAGGAAGAAAAAGAGGAAGAAAAAAAAACAACAATTAACCATATTGAAACAGAAAAAACTTTGTTTTGGAATGAAAGTTGAATATTCACCAGTTGTTAAATCATTCATTTGCTTTGACACTTTTTTTATACTTTTAAAAGAAAGAGAGAAAAAAATGCTTAAATTTGTTTTTTTAAAACAAAAAAAAATCAACAAATTTTTTTTGTACATTAAAAGCCTATTATTTTCTTTGGTAATTTTTTCAATGTCTTGTATTTTCTGGAATACTTCCATTTGTTTGTTTAATATTATCATCAGCATCAATTGAACGAATATCAGATATTTCAATTCCACCTCCACCATTTCGGGTTGTTTGTGGAGGAGTTGTTGAAACAATCATTGATGAAGATTGATTTAATTCTTCCATTGGCATTCCTAATCTTCGATTTACCACACCTTGTTCAGGTACATACGTTCGTTCAGTTTCAAATCGAGGTCTATGCAAAAAGCTAAAAAAAATCATTTCAAATTATTGTTTTAGCATATTTTTGGACAAACCTTAGCCAACTGAAAGGCACTTTAGAAAGTTGTCTTCTGACAGCATTTTGAATTTCGCCATTGAGAAAGCAATACAAAACAGCAATAAATATACCCTAAAAAATGTTTTTATTAAGCGCTCCAAACTTTTTAAAATATACCTGAGAATGTTGCAGTATTGCAGAACCTAACATATAAATTGCTCCAGGTTCTTCAGGTTCATAAAATAATGGAATATTTGAAACCCCTAATAACGGAACAAGAAAAATTGTAGCTTTCACAGTTCTCCTAAAAGAAATATGGGGTTTAAAATTTAATTATCTTTTTTCTTTTTGAGAAGCAATTATTTCCATTCAAAAATTTCCTCTTTTTTTCTTTCTTTCTTTCAACTTACCAAATCTTTTTTGATTCAGCTGTGTTTTCGGTGCGTAATTTTTGAACTAAAATTATAACAATGGCAAGCAAAAATAGAACATTTAACTGAAAAAGAAAAATAATTTTTATGAATGAAAAAGAATATTTTTTTTGAATTAAAACGAACAATTAAAGCAAGTCCCATAGTTCCAGCTAAAATCCATAAATGTGGGCCTTGAGCATACGGTACCCAACAAAAACTATTGGGATTTTTATTTGATTGATACTGATGTACTATTGCCCATGAATTTACAACAACAAATGGAGTACCTTAAAATTTATAGTTAAAAAAGATGTTTTTTAAATAGTTTTACCCCATCCAGCAAGCCAATAAATCCAATATGGCGCTTCTCCATGCCTCATTGCAAAAACTGTAAATCGGCTATAAAGGTATAAACCCTCTATCAACATCCACATTACAGATGCCACCTAAAAATACAATTAAATAATTGAATTATAGCCTCAAAAAAATGCAAACCTGGAAATATATGACAAACCATAATAAAATTTTGCATGGAATTTCCCAATTCCTTAGAGGTATTGAATTAAAATGTGTACAATCTCGAAAGAAATTTGTTGTATTTGCAATTGTCCATAGAGCAAGAAAAGTGAAACGAAATACGAATGCAACGGCAAGATGCTTATGAATAGATAAACGACGGCATTGAATTGAATCAAATATTGAAAATAATACAAGTGCAGAAACAAGTACGCCTACAGAAATTACTGATAAAGCTAATGATACATTTATTACAGTTTCACGTAATAAATCTGGGCACTAAAAATAATTTTAATTAAAATGTAAAAAAAATTATAGTTCTTACAGTCTGACAATAACCAGCTATACATCTTTGATGAGTTCTTAAAACGTCTATACATTCAGAATATACTGATTCACCCCATGTACCATTTGTATAACACATTCGATTTACTCTATAGTTAACTGTAAATGAAAAGATATTTATAGATCATTTAAAAGTGATGTAATTATCACTTACTTGCAACTTGATCACATCCTGGTATAGATGTACAAAATTTAAATGGACATGTTCGATGTCCCTGTTCTCCAAAAGTGACATTATACCAGCATAAAGATTTATCAAAGTCTGGTGCACACGTACTAAAAATAAATAAACAAATTAATTAACGTGTTTATTATCTTTTTTTTCAGTTTTTATCCCTAAAATATATAGGTTTAATTTCCTTCTTTTTTTTCTTTTTTGGTAATTTCAGAGAATTCATTTTTTATATATAAAAATAGATTCACGTCAACATTAGCAGCAAATTTAAGTATTTCTTGTTAATGTTTCTTTTTTTGCACCAGAAGTGTGTCAGTTATTTTTGTTTCAAAAATACGAATGTTCTTTTTTTTGTTTTATCGTAAATTACTTTTTTTAGTACGTAATTGTTTCTATTGTCACTTTTTTTTAGTATTTTTGGAAGCAAAAGAAAAAAAACTTTTATACACTTTCCATTGCAATGGCCATTGGGGATTCTTCTTTTTATTCTTCGATTAAGTTAATCGCTTCCAGATTCCCTCCATTAAAAAAGCACAACTTCTCTTCTTATTTTTTTAACGGACTGCTAATAGGCATTTTATTACAACTTTTCGAAAAAAGTAAAAACTTTTAAGTATATTAAAATGGAGTTTTTATTTGTCATCAGGTATTTTTCTTCCCTTTTTTTAAAAAAAACATGTTATTTCGTGGGAGTAATATTGGGATTAAAAATGTTTTTAAAAGTATTGATAAAACTCAAAGTCTGTAATCAAATTTCATAAAATTAAAATTTATCGTGTTCGGCTTTTTTATTATGGCAAAAAAAGTGGGATAACGTCAAAAATAAATTGGTTTGTTTTTGACAGCAATAAACACATGTTTTTTCAAGTATTAAACTTTTTTTAATGTTTAAAATTATGATATACGATTTTAATGTGCAGTTTAACTGCAAAATTTCTTTAACGACAGCTAAAATCCTTTAATGTTTGTATTTTGCTACCGTAACTTTGTACTCGAAAAATTTTTTAGAATTTATGTAAATTTGCTTTAAAAAGTTTAAATTTTTCCGCCCCTTCAAAAAATAATCAAAACCAAAAAAAATTTGCTGACTTCCTTATTACTATTTTTTTTCTCTCAAATAAAATTGTGGAATAAAACGAACCTAACCCACCTTGATAAGTTGTATAATGTGCTAGCTTGTGAATTTAATGACATACATGTTGCATTCTCTCGATTCGTAAATGACATTAGATTTTATACTTTGTTTTCTTTTAAAGAATATAATATAACTTTTAAAAAAAATTTTTATAAAACACAATCTAAAAATTATTTTTATAATTTTAATAATAATCAAAACATTGAAAACACAATATTTTTATAACTGAATATATGAAGAACGATAAATTCGAAACAACAAAAAACACAGAAAATGTTGGATAAAAAAAGAATTGAAGATAAAAAAATTTTTTTTGAAAGCATACGCGCATGTAATGTTTTTTTTTATCTTCAAGCCTTCTTGAAATGCGCATCTGGGTCCCCCCTTCTCTTCTCATTCGGGGTTGGAAGGAAGCATGTGCTTCAATTAAAAGACATTACTTTTTTTCCAACCCTAAAAAAAGTGTTGACATTTGTAGAATATAGCTTCTTTTCAATGAGAAGAGGGGGGATCAAAGTTAAGAATGAACAAAGAACAGGGAAGAATGTAATTTACATGATTTTTTAAAATTGAAATGAATGAGAAATTAAAAAAGAAGGAACCTTTTTCTTTTTCTTTCTTACGGTATTCTATTCTTTTTGTAAACGTTCCATTTATTCTTTTTTTTTTCGTTTTTTTAAACCAAAGAATGAAAATAAAAAGAAGTTTGATGGGTTGCTTTCTTTTCACTTTTTTATTTTTTTCGTTAAAGAAAAATTGCAAAACTGATTTGTCATTTTTTTGCCATTTAAAAAAGCGGGAAAAAGAAGGGCTCCCGAGTTTTTCATCATTTTTTTTCTTTTTTAACTTCAAAATCAAAGTTAACGGCTCCCTGTCGAGGAAAGAAGAAGAAAGTTGTGAAGTATATATAAGTAAAAGTTTTCTTATATAATGGGGTTGAGGGGGGATAGGAGATAAAAAAAAGTGACCGCTTGTAATAGAATGAAACAAGGAAAAAAAGGGAAAAAATAAGAAGAAAAGACAAGTGGGATTATCGGTGACAGCAGTGACGACCCAGAAAAAAAGCTTCACAAATATGAGAGAATCGTCGAAGACAAAAAAGAAGAAGCGAGAATGAAGTGGCATCTTCAAAGAAAAGTATAACAATTTTTTTAGAAATGAAATATATATTTCTTAAAAATATCTATATATATATATATAAAAGAAAGAACAAAAAACATGGTATAAGTCATTCCATATATATGGTCAGGAAAGAAAAAAAATATCCCCCTTTTTTCGTGCCGTTTTTCTGTTTCATTTCTCCCAAAGGAATGTCAAAAAAATCGCAGAAAAAACCGTTAAAAAAGTTAAAAAAATATTGCTTAAAGGCAACATTTGAAAAATAAGCAAAGTTTTTTTGCAACCTTCTTTTTTTCCTTTTCTTTCTTTTGAAGCATGTTCTTAAACGGTCCTAAAAAAGAAAGTCAAGAAGCGATGGCGTTGTCCTTAATGAAATGCATGAATGAACAAGCAGGAAAAAGCAAGTTAAAAAGTTATGGAAAAAAAGCCGAAGAAAGAATAAAAAAAAACGGATAAACATAAATGCTTTGAAAAGATGTTTTAACAAATTGTTGGTAAAAAAATGCGACAATTTTTAAGAAGAAAGAAAAAAAACATTGGTAATAAAGTAGTTCTTCATTGTTGTTGTTCTTTTTTTGAGAAGTTAAGTTTTTCATTGTATATATATATATCAGAATTTGCAGTGATTTTTGATCATTTCCTTGAAGGTTAGTAAGTCATGCAAAAAGGAGCTGATAAAGTTTTTTTTATTCAAAAAAAGAGAAAGAAAATAAATAAACCCAAAATTGGAAGACGCTAACAGCATTGTAAAAGCAATGGCATTCAAAATTCAATTACCTTTCAGGCGGGGAATTTGAAAAAACATTGGTGCCTTTGAAATAAGAAGACGAAGAAGGAAAAAAAAGTTTTTTTGATAAAAAAAACAACAGCAATGCTCCTCCCCCTTATTCGACAATTCTTTTGATGTATCTGGAAAAAAGAAAAACCCCACTCTTTCCCAATGTTGTGTGAAGTAAAAAAGATGCTTTAACAATAAAAAGCGGGAGAGAATCTTTAAAATTGATAGAAAAAGAAGAAAATGAGCAAAAAATAAAAGAAAAACAAGTAAGTTAAAAGATTATAGTGGAAAAAAATAATGAAAAAGCAAGAATAAAAACAGTAGTTTTTGAATGAAATAAATTAGATAAAAGTTCTCAGATTAAAATGGTTTTTATTTGCCCTCCAAAGAGCAAAACTATTTTTATTTCCATCAAAAAAACCCATGAAAAGATTGATTAAAAGTTTTAGAATTCTAAAATTCTAAAAAAACTTCTATCAAAAATTTTTAAGATATATAAAGGCGAAAAAAACAATGCCATTCATAAACAGAAAACAAAGGGAAGAATTTTTTCAAATCTATCGACGGGGGCTTCATAAGGAATATCTTCCCCTTGAGGATATCACTTTTCTGTGATATGTAACTATATTTTATGCATTTCTATTCCTTGTGTACCACACTTTTGGGAATTTCCTTTTTTTTCGGAAGAAATAAAAAAAAAAGCGACCCGAACAATATAAAAATCGTTTTTTAATAAATGAACGCCAAAAACTGAAAATGTTTTTTTGGCATTTGGACATTTTTAGACTATTTGTGTATTATCAAAAAATGCCTACGGAGACAGAATAAAAATGAAAGGCATTGTTGTTTAAAAAAAAGAGTTTTTTTAGCTTTCATTCATTCCAAAAATGCAACTATCATCTTCAGAAAAAAATATATATAAAAGATCTTGAATGAGGCCTTTCACCAATGCTTCAACAGCATTTTTTTATGGTATTTTTAAAAAAAAAGAGAGAACGAAAAGTAAAGAATTTTCATGCCTTCAAGAACAGAATCAGAAAAAAAAATTGCTGGGACTTGATAATAAAAAATTATGTGAAAGTGGGAAAGAGAGAGAAAAAAAAGAAAGGAAAAATGATTAGTAAATGAAATTAGCAAACATAAACATAAAAAAAAACTAAGATGCAGTTGGTTCCTTTTTTTGATAAAAAAAAAGCTTTAAATAATATTTATTTTTTTAATATAAAAAAGGCATAAATTAAGCCAATAGGTTTTTAAAAAAAGGAAAAGAAGAATTTGTTATGCATAATAGCGAAAAAATTTTATTTTGCTTTTTAAAGCAAAAAAATATGTCTTATCCACAAATTTGCTTCTTCTTTTTTTTAAATGTTCTAAAAGTTCTTTGATTCTTGTTTTTGTTTGTATTAAAATTAGAGAGAGAAAAGAAGTTGAAAATGTTTCTTTTTTAACGAAAAACACGGATGTCTGAAATAAAGAAGAAGAAGGAGCGAAAAAAGAAAGCAAATGACGGTAAATAAAAGGGCGTGAAGAGTGTTGCATTTACAAGAAAATGTTAATTTAATGAATTGGTAGAAATTGCCTGTCATTTTTATTGATGGCAAACAAACTTGAAAAAGACAGGGTTTAATAGTTTTACAATGCCGACTCAAGACAAATACCGTAGTAATATTTGGTTTTGATATACAGCATTTTAGCTATTTCGTTTCCCCCATTAAAAAACCATACATTCAAATGTTACAAAAATTTCATAAAAATAAATTCTTTTTAGTTTTCTATGAAAAAAGAGAACTTCTACATTAAATTTAAAATAATCTTTTCCCATTTTTAACAACATCTTTTAACTTACAAGAAAACTAACCATAAAATTTTACAGCCTGCTAATTTTAAGATTTCTTAAAAGCCTAGCAATTTACACTTTTAAATATTTTTTTTCTTTTTACACAGTTACTCATCAACAACTAAAATACCAAAAATATATTTTTAACTACCATATTAAGAAGAAAGGATAAAAGCAGCTTTCTTTTGCTTAACCATCTTTTTTTAGTCATGAAGAAGCAAAATGTTATTCTTTTCGTTTTTTGTTAAAAATTCGGTTGGATGACTTTTCTATGACCAAAAAGAACAGCGAAACTGTTAAAATAAAACGACGTTAAGAAGCAGTTTTAGAAACAGCAACCGGAAACTTTAATGCAAGCTTAAAGGAGAAAAAAAATGTATATAAAGAATTGAAGGGTTAAGTATACAATAAAAATTCATAAAAAAAACAACATTCAAGCATGTCCAGTTTCAGAAGAATGCCATTAAATACATACATTTTGTCTTTCTAAGATCATTGAACAATATACGATATATATATATGTAATGTTTCTGAATAATTTTTGTTGCTTTTATTTCTTTTCAAATAAAAAAGAAGCAGAAGGGCAACAATAAAAAAACAACAATAGCAACAAATGGAAGAGATATCTCAACACTTGTTTTGGCTTTTTAAATTTTTTATGTGTGAATTTCTCAAAAACGTTATTTTACGCTTAAAAATTTTTTAAACAAGCAAACGAAAAAGAGAGAGATATCATTTAAAGGTTTGAAGTCATCAAAAAAAAGTACATATTAAAATTTTTTAAAAAAACTTGTTTTTATCAAAAATTTAACAGTAATAAATACCCCCATTTCTAACATTCAATTTAACCCCCATAAAATGTTCCTTGCAAAGTAATACTTCTTTTTCTTTTTCTCCGCCTTTATTATAGTGTCCCCCTATTTTCTACTAAAGCAATAATTTTGTTAATACAATTTTAAAAACAGAAAAAGAAATGCCTTTTTGCTTCTGCTACCAAATAATTAAATAAACTTTAAATATTTTTTAGAAATGTTTGAATTTTATTAAAGTTTCTTAAAAAAGAGTTTTCTTTAGGAAATTGACCAATGTCCGGTGTCAATGAAAAAAAAATTCATTTAAAAAATTTTGTTTTTCTTTTTTTCACAAAAAAATAAACGTCATATTCTTAAAAAAGATCTTAAAAAAGAAAAACCTCAAAATAGATGACTTTTTTTCTGCTTTCTTCTGTTTCTGCTTCTTTAAGCGTTCTTATCTTTGAATAATAGTCAAAAAAATTTTTTCTGTCAAAATTTTTGTTTTAAAAAAGCATCAAATAAACCGTATTTAAAAAAGGAAAACGAAAAAAAACCATTTTTAGCAATGTCATTGTTTTAAATCCCAAATGTATAAAAAAGTTTTAAGATTTTTTGCAAGTCAACGAGGGGGCGAAAAAATCACAAGCATTTTTCCAATTAATTTTATTTTGACAAAAATACATTTAAAAAAATTTTTTCTAGTTTTATTACTAAAATTTAAAATTTTTTTCGAGGTAAAAATGGAACTGTAAAAAAAAATTAGACTCGTAAAAAATGGAAATAACAGGTTTTTACGATTTTTTGAAGTCCCGACAAAATTATGGCAATTCGAAAAAAAATACACAAACAATTATGTTTCAAAAGATTTAACTTTTTTTTGAATAAAAAAAAGCATGAAAAAGCGTAAAATTTTTTTAAACATAAAAAAATGACGAATAAATCGGTTCTTCAAAAAACATATAGAAGAAGAAAGAAAGAAGGAGGAAAAAAGAAAGGCATGTAGCAAATTGAATTAAATCAAAAAGTCAAAACAAATTATCATGAAGCTTTTTGTTTCAAATTCTTTTTTTTATTTGAAACAAAAAAAATAAATCGAAGAAAAAAGACAAATAAAATGACCGCTTTTTTTAACCTTCATTCAGAAATGTTGAATTAAACAAGGGATAATTTATCAATGTACATAGATGAGATAAAAACGAGAGGGGGTATAAATGAATGCAACAATGAATTAATTAACGCAAAAAAAGTGAAGCTAAACTTTACGTTCAAATTTTTCATGGGGCTTTTTCAATATTTAGCTTTGGAGGGGATTTTTGATCAATGCCGGAGACACAAATAAAGAAGAAGTAAAAAAAGATCTTTTTTTGTTGCGAAACACCAATTGTTTTAAGGAATTTTTCGATTTCTGTTGTTTACAAAAAAAAAGAAAAATGAGGAACGGGGGATTTGCAAAAAAAGAAGAAGAAAGGCACAGGAATAAAAATGGGAAAAAAAAAGAATGTTAAGAAAGGCATAATTTTTTTATGGTTGGTTATATTTAGCATTTGCCTTCTTTTGCAACAAAAAAAATATGTTTAAGAAAGCCAAAAAAAAATTTTGTGTTACGTAAAAATTGCTTTCAAGTAATGATTTTTCTCTTTGCAATTTTATGTTGATGGCCATAAAAAAATACCAAAAGAAGTTACAGTATATTTTTTCTGGAAGAGTTGTAAAAACAAAAGATAACAGCTTTGATCACATTTAAAAAAAAAGTTTCACATAGTAAAAATATCAAAAGAAAGGTTTAAATAAAAATAAGCTTTCCAAAGTAGTGTGAAAGAAATAAGAGCTCGTTTGTCAAAATAAAAAAAAGAAGGAAGAGTATTTCCTTAATACCTTTTTGCCATTCAATTCATTCATATTGAAAAGATGGGGAGAGAGAAAGAACACGGTGAAGAAGAGATTTAAAGATAAGTAATCAATTGTTTATTGCATGAAGCATCAGCTGCTAATATATCTTTTTTTTTTGTTTTCAATAGTAAAAGATAAAAACAGTTGCATCTGTCACATAAGACTTAAAGCTATTCTTGCATATTCTTTTTAAGTTTCTTTTCCTCCTCCATTTTTAAAAAAATGATATCTCGGTAAAAGTATTTTAACGATAGAATTTCAATCATACTTAGTCACTAATGTTTTTTTATATTATTTTTTAATTGCGTCTAAGTTTTTTATAAGTCCATGATTTTATTTTTTAAATGCTTCTTTGAAAAGTCAGAAAAAAAGATTAAAAAAATATAAAAAAAGAATTTGTTAACTTCTTTCGGGAGTTTCTTTATTTTATTTTTTTCTTCAACTTTTTGATGATGACAACTTTTAAAGGGTCGGATTTTTAAAGACCACACGCGACTTCCTTTTTCCTCAAAAAAAAGAAATGCCTTTTTAACTTTTTCTCCTTTTTATTCTGTAATCGGCTGTTAAGAGTCGTTGAAGAAAAAAGAAATATATATAAATAAGATCTATTAAATTTATAGCCGTTGCTTTTTTTTCTCGTTGTTGTTGTTGTTGTCGCTGATGTTAGAGAAAAAAATGACTTCTAAGAATATATTAAAATGTTTTTAAAAATGTCTGCCAAAAGCATTTAATAAATTTTCTTCAGTTTCATTTTTTTGGAAGGTTTAAAGTGTTCTTATAAAAAAGGAATTAACTTCAGACATATGTTTTACTTGTAACAAATAAATATAAATTTTTAGAGTCATAAAAACACATTTTTTTGTATTTATTGCTTTTCCGGTTTTTTTTTGTTACAGTAGAAACCGAAAAGGGTCATAAAAAAGTTTAAAATACCCCAAAATAAAAATATAACAAAGATAGACGAAGAAGAAAAAAAACAACGTTTCATTTAAAGTTATTTAAGAGCAATCAGGAAGTACATTTTACGCGTCTTTCCCCTACTGTTTTTTAAGCTATTCTTCTTTTTCTGTCGAATATAAAAAAAGTATCATCAGAGTTCAAAGAAGGAAGTAAACGAACTTAAAAAATGACTTTTGCCTCATGGGTGTCAAACATCGGAATCTCTTCGATGAAAAATAGTATTGTTTTTGGTGTCTTTTAAAAAAAACAAAAAAAACTTTTGGGAGACTCAGAGAATTAACTGTGGTATAAATATAATCAAAGAAAAGCCAATGGTAAAAGCAAAAGCAAAAAGTTTTTTTTTCTTTAAAGATAGAAACTAATTCCCTTTTCATGTTTTTTTCGACGGCGAAATTCTTTTTTGGGTATAATGAAATTGGAAAGGGGCCAAATAAAAATAGATAAATGAAAAAAGTTGAAAAAAAAATGAAATGTTAAGTGCTTCTAAAACAGGGTATCAAAAAAACCCTTACTCCCCCATTATATTTATCAATGAAATGGGATAAATGTTTGTATAAAAAAAGTCTTTTTTGAATGAAAAAATATAAGTGCTTCTTTTTAAAGGATATATTCGAATGGCATTTTATTTATATAACTTCTTAAATTTCTAATTTTTTTGCTATCATCATTGACCACAAAAAAAAAGAATTTGTTGTTTGGTAAGAAAAAACGAAAAAAGCAAAGCACTAAAATTTAATAAAATTTTACATATAAAAAAAAGATACTTAAAAAATGGCTGACGTATTTTAATAAATGAGTGAAGAAAAAAAATGTGGTAAAGGTGTAAATCAAGTTAAAAACAAAAAAAGAAGTGGTAAACGTTTTTTAAATAAATTTAATTTATGCACTTTTAAGAAATTCAAACGCATAATCCCTACGTTTTTTTTTATTAAAGAAGCATTTTGAAAGACATCAAATTTTATGCAACAGTAAATAAAATATGGTTTCTTAAAACACCTTTTCGAAAATGGAAAAAAAAATCTAAAAAAACATGTTCATCAAAAAAAGAAACAAAGAGTTTTTATTGAATGTTATTTTTATATAAAAGGAAAAAAAATAACATTGATGAAAATTTTTTTGGAAGCAAAGACTTTGTCGTCGTCGATTGAAAAGCTTCACAATTGAAGTCTTTGTGGAGTCTTGTATAAACGGAAAAAAAGAAGATGAAGACAAAAAAAAGAAAACAACGTCTGTGACAAATTAGCTTCCTACACGCAAAAAAAAAGGAAGAAGAGAAGATGAGATAGCAACGCAATGTCATGAAGTCTTCCTACCAATATATATGGCTCATTCTTTTCTTTTTTGCTTGTAATTAAAAAACCTAAAAGTTGATGAACAGTGGTATCTTTTTTTTGATGTTTTTCATTTTCATTTTGCTTTTCTTGTAATCATGAGAAAAGGTTTAATTACTACGATACATCGTTTTATCTCAAGAAAATGAGAAAGATAGAAGGAGTGAATAAAAGAAGTAATTATGAATGTGTAATGAAAGAAAAGGAGTAGTTTGATTTCATTATTTATGATCCAAAGAAACATTTTAATAATAATAATGATGAAGACCATGAGTTAAAAGTCGAATACATTTTTTTGTCGTGTACTTTTTTTTAATAAAAAGTTTCATTCCCAATTTAGCTTTTTTTTTCAATCGACAGGAAGTGTGTATGTTTTTAAGGGATTGTCCAGAAATCATGTGACTAAGGGGAGGGGGTTCGCCAGTTTATCAGGGGCTTTGATGTTTCCGGCAAAAACCTTTGATCATTGGTCACGGAGGGGGGAGGGGGTTCAAAAATCACGATTTTTTGGTCACGTGATTTCTGGACAATTCCTTATAAAATTCCAATATCTGTGATGGTTGAACGAAAACAGAGAAAAAAGTACATTCTGTTTCTCTCTCCTCTTCTTTCCTTCCCAAAACTTGAAGCATTTTTGACTCAAATTTTACAGAAAAAAAGCAATCTATTATGCGTGACTTGAACCCACTCGAAGCGCAGATAATTGGCGTAGGCAACTTCTTTTTTTAAATTTTTAGGATTTCGCTTGAGCGTTTTTTTTTCTTTTTCTTCTTTAACTTTTTTTCCTTAAAAACGGCTTATTTAATGCCTTTGCTTATATTTTTACGAAAAACGAGAAAAAAACTTACTATTGCACATCATTCGTTCAAACATAAATTTCTAAAGATTTAAGTTAAAGACAAAAAAAGAAGGAACAAAAATAGATGAAAAATTTTGCAAGAAAAGGCTCTTTTTTATATTTGCTTCCAAAAATATGATAATAAAAAAAATAAACTTTGTTGTTTTAGGCAAAATTCAGATATTTTCCGTGTAAAAAACAGAGGCTTATGATTCAAGTAAATTATAGGAATTGAAGGAGAGAAAAATAGAGAACATTTCAAAAAAAGCAACAATAAAAACAAAATTACAAAACAAAAACAGCTGAAAAGATTTTAAAAATTTGTTTAAGAAATTTGTAAACTTATTTTTTGAAGGAAAAAACTGAAGTAATAGTTTTTCTAAAACTAAATGCAACAAGTTCAAAAATTCAAGTAAGCACTTTAATATTTTATATATTCATTTTAGCGTTCATCTATGATGAATTGCTTTTCTATTTTTGGTGACACATTATTTTTTCACATTTCATTCATTTTTATTAGTTTGTAACAAGAAAATGTAGGAGGATACGGTTGTTATAAACAACAACTTTTTTTATTATTTTAAACTAGAAAAATAAAGTACATACAAAAAAAAATCATAAGGCACCAAGGTAGGATACTTGTAACCAGAATAATAGAACAATTATAAAAATTTAACCCTTTTTTAAAAAACCATAAAATAAAAATTAAAGCAAAAAAATTGACAATTGGGAAAAGGCAAAAAATAATGTTTACGATCTAATTGTTAAAATTGGAGAAAACAGGAAATTGAACATAAATTTAAAAGAATAAAAAATTCTTGACCATAAACGACTTCCATTCATTTTATTATTTACGCTTGTAAATTTCAATACTTTTGATTCTTTGTTATTATAAAGCTTTTTACAATGAATACATTCAAGTTGTGTTAATTTTAGTTTTGGAGGATATTTAAAAATGGGATATTGATCAAAATATCCAACAAAACGAATTACATCTCCTTCATCCAAATATTTCAAAACTTCATAAAAGTTATGTGAAGCAGAAAGAAGGACTTGGCCTTTGTTGGCACTAAGGGATCGTTCACCATATGGTCCACTAACTTCTATTTCAAAATTATATAAATTATGAATTGTTAAACTGCATTCATTTACACGCATTCCAGAAACGATTGTATCATTGCTATCACTATCATAAAAGCATCGAAGAAATTGTCCTGCTGCATCAGGGAGATAATCCAACAGAGTTTCGAAAGAATTATCAATTCCAACAATTCGAACCGACATTACACTTCCCTTCCAATTTACTGCTGTGCCTTTTAATTGACTACATTCAATTTGACTTTTAATAATATTTGGTCCATTTGGAACACAATTTCGATCAAATTGTAACCATGTCATATTTGTGATATCTGATGACGCATCAAATGATGATTGATTTTGATATAAAAATGAAATTGCCATAAGTAATGTACAAATATATGCACCCAAAAATACCCATTGCCGTTTATATTCTGTTGCAAAAACTAAAAAAACTTTTTAATTACCCTAATTTTAAAGGAAGTTTGTTTACCTTTGATGTTCCATTTTTTTGCTGCCCAATTATAAATCCTTGATGCAATAAATGGAACACATAAAACTATTACAGTGATAACAATCTTAATTAATGTCATCTAAAAAAAGGATTTTTTTCTTTTCTTGATAATCATCAAAAGAAAGAAATGTATATATACCAAATTAATTGCAGTCCTTAATTGTGCAACTGCAACACCTGCAGCAAGAATTCCACCAATATAAGATGGAAAAACTAATAAAGAGATTAGGGCAACAGTTAAAACACTTCCAGATAATGTAAAATATGGATAACCAATTAGCCACATTGTTGCCGCAACATCACACCAACATATACATACAATATGTGGAATAATTGTTCGAATAATACTTTTTGTTGAATTACAATGTAATTTTGCCATTATAAGATAAACAATTGGAACAAACGCAAATGCCAATGAAGGAATACCAATATCGAAGTTTAAAGCACCTAATCGAAGATTAAAAAATGGTTTCCAAATTTTCCAATATCCAATATTTATTTTCATTTTTGTTAAAATTACAGGAAGCCTAAAAATTAAAAAAAGTTGTTTTTACAGATATTGTATGCTGCCTTACATTGAAATACAATTTGCTGCTAATGCAATTAATGCAAAATGATCAGTATTATCAGCCAATGAAAGAAAGCAAAGTGCAGCAAAAAATATTGAAATCCCACAAAAAAGAATTGAATTTGGAACAACCTTTTCACCAGCTCCAACAGAAAAGAGAAAGAAAAATAGTGATAAGAAAAAATTAATATACGGGTCCCAGCTCACAGTTTTAAATTGTCCAGGTACTGTAGTTTCTATCTCTTCTTTTTTCTTTGGTTTTGATCCCCGTAAAGCTGGTGGAATATTTGGATCTTCTTCATCTTTTTCTTCTTCTTCGGCATCGTTTATTTTTTCTTTTTCAACAGGTTCTTTTTCTTTAAATAAATCCAAAATTTTATGCCACATAAGTTTTTCTCGTAAAATATTTTTATCATGAAACATTTTTAATGTAAAATATATCATTGCCAAAAATGACAAATAGCTTGAAATTACTGGTAAAGTATTGATTACTCGTTGGACACTAAAATCCAAAAATATAATCAAATCAAACAAAAAATTACTGACCTAATAATTTGAACTAAACAAATAAGGATTAAAGTTTGAAGTTGATGCAATGGAAAAACTGCATAAACTAAAGTTCGCCATTGTTGATTTAATTTATCAAATAAATATTCAATAAATAAATCAACATTTCTCCAAGTATTTATTTTGAATGGGAATCGCTTTTTCTTTTCTTTTTCTTCTTCGGCTTCCAGCTTTTTGCTCAATTCTTCCATAAATTCTGATTCTTTTTCATCGATATTCCAAGAATGTAAAGCTTCTTCAGTATCAACATTTTTCATAAATCGTTCAACAAGTTCTAAATAAACTAATCTATTATTGAAATTGATATAATTTGAAAATTACCTTTTTGACTTTCATTATCTTCAACTTCTTTAAGCAAAAATCTTAGACGATCTTCGGTTGAAGAATTTGAAGTTTTATCATGCAATAATCGATACATACGTTTTGCAGCATTTTTTGAATGTACTAAAAATATTTAATTATCAATTTCCAAAATATCTTCATTTACCATTATCAGCAGCTTGAATATGACGATTAAGCGGAGAAGAAAATTTTTCGTCATCCGATGAATCACGCCGATTCCCAGAATTTCTTCCACCTCGAAACATTTTTGATGATCTAAGAAATTTTATATACTTTTAGAACTGATAAGGAAAAAAAGAAAAGTGTTCCAAATTATATAATAGGTTTCGAAATACCGCGATTAAAATGTAAATTCAAAAAATCGTTTACTTTTTAAAATAATTTATTCGTAAAAGGACAGATATTTTAAAATAAAACGAACATATTTTAAGACAAATTTTTTAATCATAGAAATGTGTTTTTCATTGTGTTTAAAAACCGATACTGACCGTAAAAAACAATAATCAAAAAAAGAAGAAAAATTACAGTGTTCAAAAAATGTAAAAGAATTTGGTTCAAAAAATAGAGAGAAAATAAGTACGATAAAAAACAGATTTTTTTTAAATAAGCGTCATTTTGCACCAAATATAAATTTTAAAAAATTAATATATATTTTGTGAGCCATGAAAAGATTTATGGCATAATTGATAAATTTACATTAAAAAAGCATTTAATTTGGAACCCCACCGAGAGTTGTCTATTTTTTAAAAATGGCCCGTGTAAAGATTCTTTTTAGCTGCTAAAATTTTTTTTGAGAAAATGAAGAAAAAATGAAAATTTCGCCAATGGCAAGGAAAAAAATAAAATATGAAAAAAAGAAAATGGAAAGGAAAGAAAGAGTTGCTTTACGTGATAGTTGAATAGTGTTGTTGTTTTTTTGCCTAAGATATGCATTTGACTCTGCTCACCGCTCAACAAAATCACGACAATCGCATTTCTAAGTTTTTTTTTCAAACAAAAAAAGAGATAAAATAGCTTTTCACAGTTGATAGAGGATAGTTTTAAAGAAAAAGTGGATAGAATAGGACAGATAAAAGAGTTTAAAAAACAAAGTAATAACAAATCGTGTTGTTGAGAGCGCCCAATAAATTACAGGCAAATAAAAGCAAAACTCGGTTTCCATGGAAAAAAAGATTTTTGATACAAAAAAGAGGGGAAGGTCAAAGCATTTTTTTAATAGAAGATATGAATAAACTACCTTTTTAATTGATAAGTAATAAAATTTTTAAGGTAATATTTTTTTGACTAAAAATTATTTATACGCAGATATGCGCAGAAAAAACAAAAAAATTGAATCGGGAATGTTTAAACGAAAAAAAAAACATATGTTAGAGAAAAAAGTTTTTTTTGTTGAGAAGGTTAAAAAGAAATGCAAGAAGAAAAAAGAAATTGTGATTTTCTTTTATTATTCAAGTCCATGTGATGATGAAGTTGTTGGTTGAACGGGTGTGGCGGAGGTTGGGGTTGTAACGCCATGGGGTCCGGTAAAGCCCATACTTGAATAATTGTTACTACTTGTCGATGCAGAATTTGCAAGTCTACGCTCATCATTTACATTACTAGAACCGGCTGCCTGAAAAATTTTTTATTGATTGAATTTATTTTATTTGTTTTTATTTTTGCGTCAAAAATGGAGGAACAAATAAAAATTTTTGACGCTTTTTGTTGATTCATGGACAATATTTTTCAAAAAACACAAACAAACACACATGCAAAAAAGACAGCAAAGAAGTTTTATAAAAAAGAAGAAGAAACAGTAGTTACCGTCTATACAAATAAATTATAAAAAACATTTGAAACACAACACTGCTACAACAGACACAACTTTTAAGTAAATTTTTTTTGTACATAAAATTATAATGGAAAAAAATGTGAATTGCAACAGATCAAAGAAGATAACAAAAAAAAAAAGAAAATAAAATACTAATCTGTGTCAATCAATGGGCACCAGTAAAAGGTCAGTTGAGGCTTCTAAATGAGCGATTGGGTGTAAGTTGATGAGGTTGTTGGGTGATCGGATGTCAGACGATTGTTGGCATTCGGTCTTGAACGTGGATTGGTGATGCTGCTGCTGCTTGCAATCGGTGTATTGTTGTTGTTCATCGGCACTTGCGGGATCTGCACTGCTGCTGCTGTTGCAGCTGTATGGTGAGATGGCACATGAGCCATAATCTGGCCGCCCGGTGAAACTTGTTGTGAGCCGGCTGCCTATAAACACACAAAAACCACAATCAACAAAGCAAAAAAAAACATGTGCTGCTATTTATAAATTAAAAGTTATTATATGTGTGTGAATTGTGTTAAAAAAACAATAGACAAATGAAACAAACACCAACAAAAATGGGCTTTAAAAAAGGATGGAAAGAATAAAAGCGTTAAATGGAATGGCACATTTAAAAGGGGAAGGGAAGGAACCTTTACCATCATCAGCAAGTTAAAAATACCATATCCGTCATTATTAATTATTATTATTATTAAATTATTATTTAACGAACACGGGCAACAATAATCTCATATATCTTTTTTTTTTATATTGCTGATGATCATAAAGAAAATTAAAAACCTGAAGCTGTGTGGACACTGACCGAACGAGCTGGATTTGAATGCTAAAAAAATAATAGATTAAAAATGTCTTTGAAATATGTTGTAAAAAATATTACTTGAGTGTACTGTTGATATTGTGGATGGAAGTTATGAATTGCATCTTGCATAATATCTTTTGGATTCATTGTTTCTTTTAATGAACTGCTAATACTTTGAAGGGTAACTGGTCGACCTTCGTCACCACCGCTAACTAAAAATATATGTTTAAAAAAACAATTTTTGAAAAATATATTTTTTTTACCAGTATGGGCATCAATATAAGCTGAAACACCAAAAGCAAATCGAAGGGCAATTGCAGCAAAAAACATTTCAATACAAATAAGGAAATTTTGGTAACCAGCGGCAACAGTTCCACGTCCAATAATTTCATTGCCATTTTTATCAAATACTGGATCAATGGCAGAAGTTGCACCCAAAACAGCCAATAAGAATCCTTAAAAATGAAATAGTAATTTATATTGAATTTCATTATTTTCTTACCCTGCCAAAATGATAAAAAGATAACAGATTTAACAGTTAAGAATTTTAGAACCGGTTTATATGGATGTAAGATATCTTTTGTAGCAGTGTAAAAAAGGAAAAGACCATAAAGTGCAAGAGAAATTGAAATATTATATACGAATGTAACATAAATATATCCTTGATCTAAACTCCAATTACCATCTTCATATTTTCCAATAACCATTAAAAATAATGTTAATACCGCCATAATAGGCTTAATTAAACAAAATTGTAAAGTTGCTTTTTTACAAAACCGTAAAAATTCAATGGTATATTGTTTTCCGGCAAGACAGCAAGTTAAAGTTGCATAACTAACAGGGCTACAAAAATAGGGGATAAGTATTTAACAAAATTTTGTCAAATTAGTTTTTACCGAATTGGCTTTCCTCTAATTTCTGCCATAATATTTGATTCCCCGCCTAAATATTCATAACACAGCGATAAAAATGAATAAATCACAAAAGCTTCATAACAATCTCTTATAGAATTAAAATAAACATATACATCATTTGTAAAAAATAATAAAGATAACCATGAATCAAATGCATAAACCGGGACAATAAAAAGAATACGAATAATCCATCTTTGTTCAGATGGACAAGAATACCATCGTAAATGTTGATATATCTTTAAAAAATATATTATTTTAATATTTTTAATGAAAGGTTAAGCTCTTACTTGATGACCAGTTATAAATAAAGCGGCCCAAGTAAAAAATCCTGCAATACCATGAGCAAATCCTGATGTAAGAAATACATATTGATCTGTAACATTAACTGCTGCCATATCTTTTAATTTTTAAAAAGTTAATACAAAAAAGAAAATCACTATAGAATACACAAATGTAATATGCCAAGATCTTGTATAAATGTAATCAAGAGCTAAACACATACATTTCCCAAGTTTCTAAAAAGCAAAATATATTTTTGTTAAATTTCAACACAAAAGTTTGCAAAGAGAAAAAAATCTATATTTCAACGGTAAAACTGACGTTGCTTTTTTTAAAAACGTGACTCGTCGATTTTTGAAGGAAAAAAAAAAACAAACTTTAAAAAAAGGGCTTTGATTCGCTTTGGGAACAAAAAAATAAATATTTTTTCAATGAGTAATTTAATTATCAAAATTTAATAAGCATTTTTTGGGGGGATAAAAAATTGTTAATACATTTTAGGAAATTAATTTAGGAAAAAATGCTTAATAAAAGATTAAAGAAACAGATGTACCCGTAAAAAAAGAAACTAAAACTGCATTGTTTTTGTTTAAAGTTGTTTTTCTGGGTTTTTTTTTCAAAAACCACAAATATTGGTTTTTCCTTTTCTTTTTTGGAAACATAATAATTAACTTTTAACGAAAAGAAAGAAATAAGTATTTCCTTGTCAGTTTTTAATGATAAACGTACCATTGTTTTATTTTCAATTAAAATAATAAAAAAGCACTACTTTTTGAAAAGGAAAAAACATTTGTTAAACGTTTTGTTAATTGTTTGACAAAAAAAAGATATTAATTTTTTGTAAAAAATGGTTTTAAAAATTGTAAGTTTAAAAGTAATAGATGGCAACCATAAAATGTCATCATTTAAAGTAAAATACCAAAAGCTCAAAAAAGGGAGGGATAAAAAAGAAAAACGAAGTTGTCAAAAAGCAATCAATGAAAAAGCTCTCGCATCCCGAAAAAATGCTGGTGTCGTTAAAAAAAGACGGCAGAATAGAAAAAAAAGGAAAATGGGAGGCTTTTTTGCCTTGTTCTGGCGTCGTTGAAACCTTCCGCTTGCGGGCAAAAAGTCCGGTTACGCTCAAAAATTCATTTTATTTTTTTCTGCTGGCAGTTAGTTGAGCGTCTTCGTTAGTTACTTTTTTGGGTGTTATTCTCTTTCAAAAAAAATATTGACGCGAATATATAACAGAAGAAGGATTGACACAGAGAAAAAGAAACTAGGAGGGCGCACATATAAAATGGCTGTAGCTTCTATTAAAAAAGTCTTTACATTCTCTGCTTTCTTTTTTTTAAATTTTCTTTTTCTACATTCACTTTGATATACGTCATTTATATATGTGTATACCAAAAATGAGAACGTTAAAAAAAAGGGAGCGTTAGGTTGACTTTAACTGACTCTTTCTCTCTCTCTTTGTTTCCTTATGCAACTGCTCCATAAAAAATTTCATTTTCTTTTTAAAAAAACATTTCCAACAAGAAAGAGACAGAGAGAAAAAAGGATGAGTTTGCGTATGTCTTAAAAAATGAAAAAAAACTGAAATGAATCATTAGAAAAAAAGCAGCACAAAACAATTTAAGAAAATTAAATGGCGCATATAAAAAAAGTAAATAGCCATAAATATCCAATTTTTATGAATGCAAAAAAAGAAGAATCTCAGTTTAAAAGGAAAAAAACACGGAAGTCGTCCACTAAATGGTCAACCGAAAGAAAATATCCCATTTCGCTCCAAGACTCTCTCTTTCTATCTAATGTATTCAATCATGTGCGCGAAGTGGAACTGTTCAGACAAGTGGATTTACACGAAAGTTTGATGATCAAATTTTTTTCTTGCTTTTTTTCTTTTGTATCGATTTTCCGCCCATCAAATTTTATACCGTGTTCAGAAAAAAATTTTGATGTTTTCGCGATATTAAAAAATTTCCCAAGAAAAGCTTAAAGGTAATTAATTTTTTTTCAATACTATTCAGGTGTATAAAAAAACTACAATTATATTTATATATTTCTTCTGGCTGATGACTTCCATAGCTTGTGTGTTTATACGCTTCTTGTCAGCATGTCATTAAACGACGGTGCAAAAAAGACGACGGCAATTACCCAATTATCTTCTTATCTATTTATTTCATTTTTACATTATTATTTATTATTTCTTTTAAATACAACATTTCAAACAACAAATGCAATATTACAAACTCAAAGGGGCCTAATTCCATCAAAATCACAAATTCCATGTGTTCAAGGACAATTTATTAATAATCGATGTGTATGCCCTCCCGGATGGACGGGACCATTTTGTGAGCATTGTTTTGGACGAGTTCGATATAATTCATCAATACTAAATTTTTCTGATGGAAAAAGGAATTATACCGCTTCATCACGATGTACATGGATTATTGAAGATGATGCAAAAACTGATCCATTATTATTAGATATATCGCATTTTATGACAGAATGTTGTTGGGATCATTTTTATGTTTATGATGGAGATTCTGTAAATAATAATCTTATTGCTGTTTTAAGGTTAATATATACATTGAAAAAATTTGCATAACATATATGTTTTTTTTTCAGTGGACGACAATCTGCCCGACAAATAACAGTACCATCTGGAAAGGCGATAGTATATTTTGTTAGTGATTTAGCCTATAATCTTGAAGGATTTGAAGTTAATTATAATTGGGATAAATGTCCAAATGATTGCTCTGGGAATGGTAGCTGTATAAATGGATACTGTAAATGTAATGAAGGATTTGTTGGAAATTCATGTGAATTTCCAATTTGTACAAATAAATCAACAAATACCAATAATAATCCATGCATTCATGGTTCATGTAATAATGAAACAGAATGTGAATGCAGTAAAGGATTTCATGGGGATTTTTGTCAAGCTGATACGTGGAAATATGTTTGGGATACTGTACTTTCAAAAAATACTGAAGAATTTACCGCAAGAGCTTCACATACAATTGCAACAAATAAAAATAATGCATATATTTATGGTGGATATTATTTTAAAGAAAAATTTAATCAAGATTTATTATCCTATAATTTTGATGATAAAACTTTTACATATTTAAATTCAAATAATCCTCCTCCATCAAGATATGATCATTCGATGGTATATTATAATGTAAGCTAAAACAATTTAAAATGGATATAAATTTTAATTTTTTAAGGATTCATTATATGTTTTTGGTGGTGTAATTGATAATATTACAATAACGAATGAACTTTTAAAATATAATATTAATACAAATACATGGGAATATTTAAAACCACATGATGATGAACCATCATCTTTACCGAGAGCTGTGGCAGGCCATACTGCTCATGTTTTAAATGATAAAATGTATGTCTTCTTTGGGTATAATCCCTATGAAGGCTTTTATCATCAAGTACAAATATATGATTTTAGTAAGTTTTAAATATTTCAAACGCCTCATAAAAATATAATATTTAAGGAAAAGATAATTGGACGCTTGGAAGAGAAAGTGATATAGTTGGAAGATTTGGACATTCTTCATCAATATCATTCAATCCAAATCCAAAGGAAACAATGATATATATTTATGGTGGATATAATCAAGCTTCACAGGAAGCAGCTTATAATATTAGTGATGAGCTATTAGTGTATAATCCAGAAAAAGAAGATTGGGAGCCTCCATTAATTCCAGGTGGAACAAGATTATTTCGACATTCTGCAACAATTGCTGATCAATATCTTATTATAACTGGTGGAAATAGCCATAATGAATCAACATCTGTTCGAGATAGTGAATGCTTTTCATCAAAAGTTCTTGTATACGATATTGGTAAGATTATCTGGATATACGGTAGCGAAAAATATTTTCTTTTTTGTAGCATGTAAACAATGGATAACAGATGCAATCATAACAAATTCAAAATATGCAAATGTTAATCGTTATGGACATTCTTCAGCTACATATAACGATAACGTGTATATCTTTGGTGGATTTAATGGAATGATGCTAAATGATGTAATTAAATTAACACTTGGTAAATGGCAACAAAAATAGAAAAATATTCAAATATTCAAATTTAGGCGATTGTGATCAAACGGCACAAACTGTTGAAAGTTGTGAAGGCAGGAAAGATGGTTATCGATGTAAATTATTTAATAATAAAAATTGTATTCGAGTTGATCATAGCGTTTCATATCGTCAAAACTTTTTAACACTTATTAAAAGTGAATTTTCACGAAGTAATGTTTTTAATTGTCCTGGAATAAGGTATACAAAATCGATCTAAAATATAATTATTAATTTTATATTTTTAGTAATCAAGGTTTACAATGTTCTGTACTCAAAGAATGTCAAACATGTTTTGGGCAAAGAAGTTGTGGATGGTGTGAAAGTACTTCACAATGCGTAAATTCTGATACTGGATGTCCAGATGGTTCTGCAATAACAAGTGATGAACATTCATGCCCAATAAAAGATAAATCAATTTTATTTCCTGTAAAAAAGCGTCAATGTAATATGGCAACTAATTGCTATGCATGCCGACAAATGACCCATTGTTCATGGTTTACAATTGAAACACGGCCCTCTTGCATTTCACAAGAAGATGAAGGTTTGAAAAAAAGCCTTCGAAATAAAAAGAATTTAATTAATTCCATTTTTAGCTGTGCTAGTTGAACAACATAATAGAATACAAAGTGAAAGACTTGCTTCGTTAGCACATAGCATGCAGCCATCCTCTCGTACAATTGCAGATTTTCGTTATCTTCAAACATTTAATGCCACAAATGCAACATGTCCTTCTCCATGTTCAAGCTTTACACATTGCCAAAATTGTACACAAAGTAATTGCATGTGGTGTCCATCAAAACGGAGATGTGTAAGTATGGATACTTATATGATTAGTTTTCCATATGGACAATGTGAATCATGGATAACACAAGCAAATTCACATAATAATCGAGCATGTGAATTAGATCCAAATGATTGTTCATTACAAAAAACTTGTGATGAATGTCAGCAAATTGGTCCACGGTGTGGGTGGTGCGATGATGGAAATGGTACAGGACTTGGAAAATGCCTTCCAGGTTCTTTAAAAAGTCCAAAAGATCCTAGCAAATGTGATGATAAACATTGGTATTTTACTGGACAACCTGAATGTCAATGCAATGGACATAGTAATTGTTCATCAACACGATTAATAAGTCAATTAGGAACTGATACAAAAAGTTGCAATCGATGCTTAGATGATACAGCTGGTGAACATTGTGAAAGATGTGCAGACGGGTATTTTGGTGATCCAAGAAATGGCGGAAATTGTACAAGTAATTACATTTTTGAAATACTGCTGTAAAAGTAATTGAAATTTCAGAATGCGAATGTCATGATCAAGCTCAATCATGTGATAATGAAAAAGGGTATTGCTTCTGTACGACTAAAGGAGTGATTGGAGATCATTGTGACACCTGTGATACGAAATACGAAGGTGATCCAAAAATTAATAAACCGTGTTCATGTAAGCGCTAATTTAAATTTTAGCAAAGAAAATCTTTTTTAAATTTCAGATAAGCTTGCAATTGATTTCATTTTCACATTCAAACTTGACAACAATGAAGACAAAGATAAATATGTCAATCAAATAAATTTCTTTGCAGTTCCTTTTAAGGTTTGCGTAAAATTTGATATTTTTGTAACAACTTTTAAATTTTTTTAGCATGACACAGACGTACAATTTTCAATTTCATGTGATGGCTTAGTTGATGCACATGTTGATGTAGCTGTCACTTCTGCCTATGATGACGGAGATCGTCCAAATAAAATTTTATCAAATTATACATGCAATTCACATGGTTTCAAAAAAACTTGGAGTCCTACAGATTCTCGATTTCATTTATATCCATTTGGAGCCGATTCAAATACAACTTTTCATGTAAAAGTTTATAATTTTTCAACTCCAATAAAAATTCAAATATCTTTTGCACAATCTCCACCAATAAATTGGATACTATTTTTTGTTATTTTTGCAGCGTAAGAAAATTTTTAATCAAAAAAATATTTTCAATTGTTTTCTTTTTCAGATGCTTTGTTGTTCTTTTAGTCATTGCTGGACTTGTATGGGTTATTAAGCAGCGTGTTGAAAGATATCATCAAATTCAAGCAACACATGTTGAAATTGAAAGAGTATGTTTAGAATGCTTTTCAAATAATTTTATGGATTTTTTTAGATGGCATCACGTCCATTTGCATCTGTTCAGTTAGATCTTTCTTCAAAACAATATGAATCTGCAACACCAATTTCAATAGAACCATGTAGCAATTATCAATCAGGAATTTATACTCTTATTGTTCGTTTACCAACTGGAGGACAAAATTATACTCCACATGGAACTTCTGGTCTTGCCGTTGCTTCATCACTTTGCTCTTTAACCCAGTCACAGCTGGCATTATTACAACCTCCTGATTCGGATAATCAACAAGCAGGTCAAAAATCATCTCTTCGACGATTTATATCTTTCAAAAATCCTTTTGCAAGCAATACCTGATTGCCTCTTTTTTTAAATTGGCTTTCAAACAATTTTTTAAAAAAAGTCTTATTAAGTTTTCACGGGAAAAAAATTCATACCAATTTCACTTCATTCTTTTTTCTTTCTTTCATTTTTTTTAAAAATACTTATTAATGCCATTCGTAGCAAAATACAACAAAATATTTGTGCATTTGTATATCGTTTTTTAATTTTAATTTTTTCTTGTCTATGCAGCATTTTTGATCTATTTTCAAAAGGTGCCTTTAAACAGTCTTCCTCTTCTTTTTTGGATACAAATACGGATATTTTTTTGCAAATAAAAGCATTTAATTATATTTTTTAAAAGTTTTTTGCTACAGTAGCAATTAAACAAACAAAACGTGGAAATCAAAAAAAACAATTTGTCAAAAAAGCATTTTTCTTTAAAGCAATTAAATAAAATTTTATTTATTATTTATTCTGCAAGCCCGAACACTTGCTGATTACATAAAATAAAAACATACAGAAAAATAAATTAAATTAAAATAAATACAGTATTTTAACAACACAAAACACAAAATAAAAAAATTAAATTAAATAAATACTCCTCATTTTTTCATTTGCTCAACAATAGAAGATGAAAGAAAAAATTGATAAAGTGAAGTAAGCAAAAATAAAATGTAATTAAAAATAGAGAAGGTGGAACAGAGAAATTATGTATAACTTAAAACTTAAAAACTCATAATGCTAAGAGGTGATTTTTAAACTCTTTATGGGAAGTATACTGAATATTCCTGGGTAATTTTATATACCATGACGTGGCTTTAGTGGTAAAAAAATTTTTTCTGATATTATTATGTTGACTGCATTTGGGTATTGAAATTTTTTGGTTTGCTCCCCGGGTAATAGTATTTCTTTTAATAAGGTTAAGCGTGAAATTCAGACTACCGTTAAGGTAATCGTTAAGGAATGATAGGTCATACTTGTTTCTCCTAGATTCTAACGTTTCAACTTTGGAGTTAATGAGATTTCCTAATCGGATTAATTTATCCTCATAAGGTTCATTAGAAAATTCTCTTAAAACTTTACATCTTAAAAAAATATTTCTAATAGAAATTCTTTGAACTTTTTCAAGTTTATCAATGAGCTTTCTTTTTGTAGGATTAAAGACGGGTGTTGAGAATTCAACAAGTGGTCTGACATAAGTGGTGTACATGTGGTATAAAAGGTTAGCATTAGTGGATTTTAATCCCTTAAAAAGGATAAAAGAGCGCGCTATAGCGTTTTTTGAGATAGTGTTAATATGTTCATCCCAACTCAAATCTGCAGAAACAATTAAGCCTAAATCTCTAACAGATGATTGGTTGTTCGGAAGCTTGGCTCCGTTAAGGAAATAGGAGAATAAAATTTTATGGATAAATTTTAAAATCTTTAAAGAAACATATGTTTTATTAAATGTTTTGTTTTCAATTATTTTTAATAGGGTTAAAAAGGATGAATGCCACAAACAACAAACAATATAAAACCTGTGTAACTGCGGCTGTCTGCAATTTATCTCAGAAAAAGAGCATATTAGCTTTGTTTTGCAAAATAAAAGCCACGAAAAACAGTTGGTCAAAAAATCCGAGGGATAATGTCATTTTTTTTGCTTATCCGCGGAGGCGGAACAGGATCTCCGCCTGCACAACAAAAAAAATAAAAGAGTTTCTTTGCTTTAAAGAAAAACTTTTTTTATTGACACTTTTTTGTTTAAGTGTATTAAAAAAAAGGAGGTTGTGGTATTTAAAATACAGTTTCTGCTTTTAGACAAAAAGCCATGGGTGATATTGTTGCAGCTTTACAAAGCGCTGAACTTATTCCAAGCGTTTTACCAACTCCACCAAAAGAAAAGTTGAATGTCGTTTTTGATGGAATTAATCTTGAACCAGGAAAAGAAATTCCTGTTCGAAATTTAAAAAATGCTCCTCGAGTTACTTTAAAATGTGATCCTGAATCGACTTTCAGTTTAATCATGATTGGTAAAGTTTGAAGGGGTTTTAAAAATTACAGTAACCCGATTTCTTTAAAGATCCTGACAATCTTTCAAGAAAGAATCCATCGGTTGCTGAATGGCTTCATTGGCTTGTAAGTTTTCTTTTTTTTTCTTGTTGATCATCACGTTTTTTTGAAGTGGAAAATAAATAAGCACAAACTTATCTTTTCAAGTGGAAATCGCTTAATCCTTTGATTTAAAAAGAAAAAAACTTTTTTTAGGTTGTAAACATTCCAGCAAGTAATATTTTAGAAGGAATTAATGGAGGTAAAAAAATTAATATTTGCAAAAACTATTTTTAACATAATTTAATTTTAGGACAACATCAACAACCCTATGGTAGCCCAGCCCCTGGACCTCGAACCGGTGAACATCGATATTTGATTGTACTTTTCGAGCATCAAGGCCGTCGACTTCAAGTTCAAAAATTCAATACTCGTGCAAAATTTAGTTTAAAAGCATTTATGGAAAAGCATAAACTTGATGCACCAATTGCTGCAAATTTTTTTATTTCTAAAAATGAACAACAGTAGAAAAAAACTTCTCTCTCTGTATTTAATGTAAAATTGTGTTTTAAATGTAGAAAAACAGTTTTTAAAAAAATATAATTGCACTTTTATTTTAAAATTTCTCTATTTCTGAAGATTAAAAATTTGTAAAAATAATAATAAATTATAAATTTTTGGCATATGAATGAATTATTGCACACCGGTAATAAATAATTGATACAATTTTGTCCCTGTTTTGATAAACCCGTTTTAAAAAAAAGTGAAAGATTAATCAGTTTCTATAATTTTTGAAGCAGTATCTTTGCCTCCAATTTTGCCATTTTCAGGACAATCTTTTGGATCACAAATTGAAGCAGAGCTGATGAAAGACTAAAAAATTTTTCGTTACAGTATCAAGTTTAATATTTTTAAATACCTGCAAAGAATCATCAGTCATTTTAGCAATGAATCGAATGAAAGGCCTTAAATCTCCATCATTTGCACTTTTAAGTGTTAAATAATATTTTCCACGTTCTTCGACAGGAATAATTACAGGTGGAAAGCCAGCTTGCATTAAAATAAAATTCATTAAAAGCCTTGCAGTTCGACCATTTCCATCAATAAATGGATGAATATAAACTAATTTATAGTGTGCAATTGCAGCTAATTCAACTGGATCAATTCTTAAAGTTTCTTCATCATTTAGCCATTCAATCAATTCATCCAATTCTTGTCGAACAAATTCTGGTGCTGTTGGTACAAATGATCCAACGAAGACTTGTGTCGTCCGTAAATATCCTGCTGCAATTGGATCAACAAATCCAAGGACTCTTTTATGTATTGCAAGAATATCTTCAATTTTAATACTTCCAACATGTGCTAATGTTTGATTTAAAAATCTTAGAGCAGCATCCATTCCAAGAATTTCATTATGTTCAATAATACTTTTTCCTGCAACTGCAAGTTTTGATTCAAGAATTGATCTCGTCTGTCCCAATGTAAATGTATTTCCTTCTAATGCAACAGTATGATAAATATGTTGAAAATATGATTCTCGCATTGCTCGCTTTAATCCTGAATTCCAACGTGGAATTTTTAGAAACATTTCACGCTTTTTTCGTATCTCTCGAAACATATTATTATCAATTTCTTCAACCAATGGAAGAGTTTTTGCTCGACGGCTAAAAAAATAGTATTTTTCATTATTATTTTTTGTGACTTTTAAAGACATACATTAAAGCTTCAGAATGAGATGGATTTAGATTAAGAGCTTTTTTATATAATCCTTCAGCTTCGATAACATTATTTCGAACAGTTTCCATAAATATTCCATATTCGGTTAAAACGTCTGGATGATGTGGAGCTAATGCAAATGCATGCTCAATTATAACTTCAGCTTTACGATTATTTCCACGTTCACGAGATTTTTTTGCTAATTGTAAAGCTGCAATTGCTTCTGCTTCTGTAAAGGGATCAGGAATAGGAGAAATTGGCCGTCGAGGGATAACTGATAATCGTAAATCAGCTAAAAAATGTATGTTTTATTTTATTTAAATTTTGAAAAGATAAATTTTTACATGTTTCAACAGTTTCATCTTCATCGCTATGTACCCAAGGTTCAACGGGAAAAGGTTCAGCAAAATAAGTAATTTTTTGAAGGCTATTTGTTTTTTTAAATATCGATGATTTTTGTTGATTTATATTATTTGGTGTTCCAATACAATCATAAATCTTTTTAATATTATCATTTACAAGTGGGTTATAACAAATTAATGAATTTGTCAATAAAAGTTGAATAAATGGAGCAATAAATTGTATTGATATTGATGATAAAATGCAGATAACAGCGATATAAAACCAAACCCTTTTTGGTAGGGCATTACGAACATTTTCAATCGTGTCTTGAGCTCGACTACTCCGTCTTTGTGCAGTCATTGCCAGCTCAATTTTTCTATAACATAACATATTATATTTTTTAGATAGTTTCTTTCTCATTCATTGAATTGCATATATTTTTTTATTAGTATTATATTTGACGAACCTTTGATTGGTTGCTTTTTGACGAGACATTTTGACGCCATTTTAAATTATATTTTATTCATCATGATGAAATGATGATGAAAAATAAAAAATCATAGGTATATCAAAATGTTAATTAAAATGTACCTCAAAAAAAGGGGGGTTATGAGTGCTAGAAAAAAAAGTTTAAAAAATGTTGATTCAAGAATAAGGGGAAGACAAGGAGGAGCGCAGCGATATTTCTTTTTTTTTTTTGTTGTTGTCTATGAAATCTATCATTTTTTTGGTGACACCACCGCTGACTGCCTGAACTAAAAATATAAAAGCGTTTGTCTCGTGCTAAGAGTCGTCGGACGAACTTGCACAGCTGAGCGAAAAGAAGAAGCGATGCTTTCGTTTTTCTCTTCTTCCTTTTTTTCTACATTTTTTGCTATGAAAAAAGAGGAATGACAACAACTATATTTTTCCAGTAGTAAAAGTCCCATGACAAAAGGGGAGTCGTCGTCCAGCTTGCTGTTAGTGCACGGACACGACCTTCCTATCCTTTAACTTGAAATGTAAAGGCAATATATATATGTACACGACTGACTGGAAAAAAAAAGAAAAGAAAAGAAAAATTGAATCAGCTGATTTCACATAGTTTATCACGTGAATCGGTACGTTGAATGACTTTTGTCCCTACCCATTTTTTGTTGTTGTGCGTCTTCTTCGTTATTTTTTCAAAAGCAAAAAATAGATTTTTTTAAAAGTGAACAGTTTGGGCGAGTCTCAGATGGCTTCTTCAACCCTAACGAATACTGGCTTTTCGATTTTTTGTTGTGTTTTTTTCTGTAGAAAATGTTCGTTACAAATTCTTTTTTTTATTGCTTAAAAATCAAGAGAGAGGTTACTGCTTAGCACATCGTATATTATGAAAAATCAAAAGACAAAATGCTCTTTTTTAAATGCATAAAAATATATAATCATCTAAACCACAAGACCTCTTTTTTCGTTCTCATTCTTTCTTTTTTTTATTTAGAGCGTGATATACTTTTTTGTTTCTCGTTCCTTCTTCTTCATTCACAGCTGTTAAGCGAGAGTTGTTGTTGTCCATTTTGCGCGGTACATATTGCTGTTTTTTTTTCAATCACTCACAAGAAAAAAATATAATCTTATTTTCTTTTTCAGCATTTCTATTATTTTTTTCAAAGATCGTCTTTTTTGCCGGTCTCGTGTCTAGCCAATTACTTTACCCCGGTTAGGCTTATTTCTTTTATTTTCATCATATGAATTCTAAACGCAATATCATTTTTTGTTGATACAATCTTCTTATAAATTTCATCACTACTACTTGATTTTATTATAAACAAACATGTCTGCATCGGGTTATATTCCATCTTTTAAAGAACGCAAATGTCTTGGTATGTTTTTTTATACATTTAAAATTCATTTAATAATCATTACTACTCTTTTTAGCCGAACGTATTCGAATGGTTGAAGATATTAAACGACAACAACCAGATAAAATTCCAATTATTATTGAACGATATGAAGGTGAAAGATATCTTCCACTTCTTGATAAATGTAAATATCTTGTTCCAAATCATATTACGGTTGCAGAATTAATGCAAATTGTTCGTCGACGCCTTCAATTACATCCTGATCAAGCATTCTTCCTTTTGCTTAATGAAAAATCAATTGTATCAAATAGTATGACAATTAGTCAACTCTATCAAATGGAACAAGAGCAAGATGGATTTTTGTATATGGTTTATGCTTCACAACCAACCTTCGGATAAAAATTCTTTCTCTTTTATGCATGCCTCCGATTTCTTTTTGTGCTATTGGTGATCAAAAACAACATTTTCTTTTGTTTGTGAATCTTCTTCTTTTTTACTTTCTATGAATTTTTCTCCAGGTTTTCTTTTTATTTTTCTCATATAATTTCTCTAGCTTTCAAATAAAAGCAAAAAGAAAACTAAAAAAACAATGTTCTCATTCGTTTCTTTCTTCTTCTCTCTTTTGTATATATTATAAAAAAATTGCCTTTTTTGATGCTTTTCTTTTTTACAAGTGTAGTTGGTAGATATTTTTTGTTTTTTATTATGTACATATTTTTTTACTGAACCTCATTTTCTTTTTTCTTAAAAAAATAAATTTTGCAAATCTGCCACACTTTTTTTTACTTTAAACAGTAAGCAACGACAACAATAACGTGATCGTCATCTTTGAAAGAAATAAATAAACACAAATTGCGTAATATTTTTTAAGAAGCAGCCTTTAACTTAAAAAAAGTGTCGGTTGATATTTTTTTTACCTTTTAGAACTTTTCTTAAAAAGTGCTGCGAAGTTTGAAAAAAGTAATTTTTACTTTATTAAGACTTTTGTGTGATTTTCTAAAATTATAAAAAAGCTAGCGTTCATTTTGTAAAATTTTAAACCGCTTTTGATGATGTCGATATTATTTTTTCGAATAATATCACTGGATAAAAAAGAGGCCAAATAAAGGTAAGCAAATTATGCTTTCAGAGATTCTTTTATAACTTTCAAGTATTTTTTCCATTGTGCATAATATAATTCGTGTAAAGAGCAATTGCAACGAAAGAATTCTAAGAACGTAAGAGATTTTCCAGTTTGCGCTATATTTTTTTTCTAAAGCAGTTATATCCTTATTTTATTATTTTTCTACTTCCTCATTAATTTTTATATATAAATATTATTGTAATTAAATAAATTCTTGAAAAATTTTTTCTGATAAGCTTAAAAATATATTATTGATTGTTTTTCTGCATTTTTATTTTTTTGCGCAAATTCTTTTAATCCCCAGCTGATATGATTTTTTTATGATAGAAAAAAAAGATTTACAACTACAAATTATTTTTTATTATGAGATTAGTTTTATTGAAATTTTTTAAGTTAAAAGTTACAGCTGTAGGAGTTCATTTCATAATTATATATAAAATATAAGTGTCAGTTGACATTTTTTTTACCTTTTAGAACTTTTTTAAAAAAGTGCTGCAAAGCTTGAAAAAAGTAATTTTTACTTTATTAAGGTTTTTGCGTGACTTTCTAAAATTTTAAAAGCTAGCGTTCACCTTTTTTGTTATTGAAATACTTTAAAACCGTTTAATTGGAAATTAATTATATTAAATAACAAATTTCCTTTTTTCCACATTTATTCACTCTTGAAATTGGCTTTTCAATTTACATTTTTTTTTCTTTCCAATATTGACAAAAAGTCCGGCATATTTTTTGCGATTGCTTTTTTATTTTCGCCATTGTCACGTCACATCGCTTTATGCGCGCAAACGCGAGTGAGTAAGCAAATGTAGATTTTTTCTCTTATTTTTTAGTTCACCCTAAAAAAAAGTATTTGAAATCTATTTTTCCAAAATTTTAACCAACTACTTCTATTTTCAGAAAAAAAATTGAACGAATTTGAATATTATTTTTATTATTACTGCTGATTTGTTTGTAATAGACTCAGTCATCTGACTGTCACCACCACCTCATTACTCCCAGAAAAAAAATGGCAAAAGTTAAAAAACCTATTCAAAATTATTACAAAGATCATATTTCTCCGCCATTTGCAAAAATTTTTTATCCAACTTCTGATGAATTTGCCGATCCCTTCAGTTATGTGGAATCAATTCGTGATGAAGGACGTGAATATGGTGTTATAAAAATTATTCCACCTGCAGATTTTAAGCCACCATTTTCTCTTGCAAGATCCCTTGAATTTAAGCCACGTTCACAAAGGCTTTCAATGACAGATGCATTCAATCGAGAACATTATTTAATATTGGATAAATTGAAAGTTTTTTATCGAAATGATGAAGCTAAACGAAAGCCACCAAAATTTGGAAAAGAATTGCTAAATTTGGCAATTTTTAGTTTAGTAAGAAAATTTTAACCTTTTATACAAATACTGAAAGTTTCCCCATTTTAGGCAGTTGATAGTTATGAGGTTCGAAAAGATCCTGATAATATTGAATTATGGAAAACTGTTGCAATTTTATGTAATATTGAATCAAAATTTGCACCTGCTTTAAAATTATACTATTATTCTGTAATATCACCTTTTCGAGTTTCGTTACGAACTGAACAACAATTGAGAAGACGTGCTCGAACTGGAAGACATGCAATTAGAAAATATAAATTAACTAAAAGAGGAAAAGGTCCACGACAATGGTGGTACAATATTAGAAAATCCCCAACCCCTGAAATAGAGGAAGATGATGAAGAACTTCCAAACAATGTAAGATCTCTTAAAATCATTTGTATATAAACATGATAAATTATAGATTGATCTCGATGATAATGTAAAAAATGAATTACCTGATCTCCTGGACGAACCTCAACCTGGACTTTCTTCTGTTACAAAAATTCCTCCAAAAATTAAATCTCAAGCTGATTCAAATTTTCCATTTCGACCTCTCAATTTTTGTTTAAACCTTGAAAATATTAATCGTAAAAGATCAAGTTCAAGAGATGAAGAAGAAATTGGGCCAATTTTAAAGCGTATTCGATCAATAATTCCAACTCCACCACAAATTGTTACAGACGATTCAGCTCCATCTGATGGATATCAAACACCATCTCCACCAGCAAAAGAAGAAAGTCCATCAGAAAATATTCCATTACCAGAACCAAAAATTCGTCGATCATCTCGAAAAGCTACGGCAGCAGCGGTTAAAAAGATTGCATCATTTCATAATGGCAAAAAGCTGCTATCCCCTGAAAATCAACAATCAAATCGAATAATTCGTCCAAAAAAGCCTAAACGCCCTGTCGAAGAGCCACCACTTCAAAAGCAACGAGAGCTATTACCAACTCATATCAAAGCTCCAAAAAAGGCAAATAATCGAAAACGACAAAGAAATTCACAAACACCAAAGCCGAATAAGCCTTCATCTCGTTCAATACATTTGAAGCCAGAACTAGTTAAAACTTTCTTTGAAGCACCTGATAGATTTTCATTACAAAAATTTCGAGAACATGCTGATGCATTTAAAGCTGAATTCTTTCATGCTAAAAAAGCTTCGGATGTACGTTTTTTACTGTTTTCCCAAATAATTAAAATATATTTTTCATTTTTAGGTTACGGTAGGAGAAGTTGAAAAAATTTTTTGGAAAAATGTTGGAGATTTACATTCTGATCTTTTTGCATTTTATGGAGCTGATTTAAATTCTGGAAATTTTGGTAGTGGTTTTCCACTCCGAGCTAAAACCGATGAAGAATATGAAGAAATGTCACCAGAATTAAAATATTATTCTGAACATCCTTGGAATCTTAATAATCTTCCAATTGCTTCGCAAAGTGCCTTTTATCATTTAGAAGAAAATATATCTGGTATGACAATTCCATGGGTATATGTTGGAATGTGCTTTTCACTATTTTGTTGGCATGTTGAAGATCATTGGACTTACAGTATCAATTATATGCATGAGTATGTTTTTTACATTAAAATATTTTTTCTGCAAATTTATAATTTTTAGAGGTGAAACAAAAGTATGGTATGGTATTCCAGAAAAGCATGCATCGAAATTTGATTATTTAATGAGGCAAACAGCTCCAGAACTTTTTGAAGAGCATCCTGATCTTTTACATCATATGAGTACAATGGCACATCCACAATTTTTAGTTGATAATGATATTGATGTTTATACTGTTCATCAAAATATTGGTGAAATTGTTATAACATTTCCAAGAGCATATCATGCTGGATTTAATGCTGGATATAATGTTGCTGAAGCAGTAAATTTTGCACCATATGATTGGCTTCGATTTGGACGTTTATGTTTACAAAATTATGCTGATGTTGGACGGGCATGTGTCTTTTCACATGATTCATTGGTATTAAGTATGGCAAAAGATTTTGATGAATTAGATCCAACAATGCTTAAACCCGTTATTGAAGAATACACCGCAATGATTACAAGAGATTTAGGATATCGAAAATATTTAAAAGCAAATGATTTTCCATTTAATAATCATGCAATTAATCTTTTGGATGTTGCACCAAGTGATGATATTCGTTCATGCATTCATTGCAATACTTTGTTATATTCTGCAGCAGTTATTTGTCCACATTTACGAGTTACATGTCCATTACATTTTAAAAGTATTTGCAAAATGTGTTCTATTGATAAATTGCGTTTTGCATATACAAGTGATCCAATTTCACTTTATACAGATTTAAAAGAATTTTTAACAATCTCTGATCCATGGCTTACTTATATTGGTTTAATTCAAAAAGTTGTTAAAGATTTAATGAATCACAAAGAAAGATACTGTAAGTTTTAAATATAAATTTGAAAAAAAATAAGTTGTTTTCTTTTAGCTTACGAAGATCTTATTAGAATAAAGGAAGCAGGAGAAAAGGCAAAATTTCCAATTACAAAAGATATTGAAGATTTGGATCTTTTAATGACAAATTTTGAAGAATTTGCTGCAGAAGTTCAAAGCTATTTGCCAACATTTGAAGAAGCAAAATTGGATGATATTGAAGAAAATCGAACATATTTTCCACCTTTAAGAGATAACAGTAATCTTACATTGGAAGATGTTAAACGAAAAGTTGATGAATATCCTGTACATTCAAAACATTTGGATAAAATTATGGAAGTAAGTTTTATCTATTTTTGAAACTAAAATTAAACATATATTTATTTTTAGCATTATATTTTGAAAGCTGATGGTGGCAAAGATCGGTGCCAACAAATTATTGAAGAGATTCGAAATTCTACAGAAGATTATAAAACTTTGCTTATTAAATCTAAAGCTCTTGCAAAAGAATTTTCTGATTGGCCACAAGATGATTCATCAGTTTTACAACTTTCAAAAGAAGTTAATCGAATTGAATGGTTGCTAAGAGTGGAAGTAATAAAGCGAGTTCGACATCTTGATAGCTATCAACAAGCAAATGATATTCGAGATGAAGCAATTAAAGCTGGATGCAAATTGAAAGCTAAAGAATTTACAACTTGGACATTAAAAGATTTACAAGATATTATTAAAGAAGGTGAAAAATATTCAAAAAATTGTTCAAATGTTCGAGAGGCATTGCAATGGCTCAATGAACTTTATAATGAAGGAGTAAAATGTGAGAGTGCTGTAAGTTTTTTTAAAAAAATGATACATTTCAAATAAAATTTTTTGTCCAATTTTAGTTGAAAGAATTTCTTGAAGAAAATGAAATTCAAGGTAAAGGTTATGAAGCTGCTTTAGCATATACAGAAAAATATGTTGATGGTTTTACATGGTTTGATGGAGAAAATTATAATAAATATTATTTTATTAATGAAGCATGTTTGAGAATAGGAAAAGATCTAACAAATTTCTTATCAAATATGACAATGTATTGTACAGAACCACTCAAAAGTTTTTGTTCAAGATTTAAGAAAAATATTTTACTTCGAGAATCAACTTTACATCAAATATTTTTGGAAGGTATTAAACGTGTTGAATTTCTTCAAACTTCTTTGTTATCACATTTTCGTATGAAAAAGCCATATTATAGAGTTCATGATGTAAGTTGTTTCTTTTTGTTGGACTCTTTTTGAATTGACTTTTTAGACAATTCTTGGACGATATGATTTACCAGAATTGCATAAAACTGGTAAATTCCGATTACCATATGTTCCAGAATCACTTGAAGAATTTGAACTTATGCCATTTATGAATAACAAAGAATCATTGGTATGTAATAATTCAAATGGCTACATTAATCCATTTATCTCTTTTAGGTGGATTATATTTATGATAATAATGATCATTGTCGAAAATACCTTATTGAAATTTATAAAATTAATACAAATCCAGAAAATGATTCTCGAAAATCTGTATGTGTTTGTGGGACTGCAGTTGATAAAACCATTTCAACACCACTTTCATCAATTTCATGTATTATTTGTGCTGCTGAAATGCATACAGGTTGTGCACCATGGCATCCATTCTTTGATAGAATAGAATCATCAATTAAACCAGGAATTTATATGTGTCCTCGATGTATTCGAAGTAAACGTCCATATTTGGATGATCTCCAACATTTACTTGATGATGAAATGAATGATTCAGCCGATTATGTTGCATTTAAAACATTTTTTAATCTTCATAAAAATGGAATTGATCACTTTTTATCTTTAAATCATTCTGAACTCTCGGATAATGAATTTAGAATTGAAGCTAGTATAATGTTAAGCAGTGAAATAATGGATGATAAAGTATATTCAATTATTTTAAATCATCCAATTTTTTCAAATTATTTTACTGAAGAACAAACAATTCGTTGCAAAATTGCTCGATATTTAGCTCAAGCAAAAGATAAATGTACATATATTCAACCATTCATTTTTGAAGCAAGTAAAATTCGTCGAAGATCAAATGCAACAATTAAAGATTCAACAATTTCGAAAAAGCCTTCGGTATTTGATATTGATGAAGTTGAATGCAGAGCTGGAAAAAATGCATGTATACATCCAAATGGAAAATCAATTGTTATAAAATGTATGACAAAAGGTTGCAATAATTTTTATCATTTTACTTGTATTCCTTGGAATTTAAAAACCGCCGAAACTTGTGATAATTTTAAATGTCAAATATGTTTGGGAATCTAAAATCTCTATTTTTTATTATTCTTTCCTTTTTTTATTTGTCTTTCATTTCTTTTTTGGTTAAAAATTTTAATTATTCGCGCAAAATCTTCAGTTACAAATGTGGCAATACGCTGGTACATGATACTTTATTTTTAATGTTTTTTATATTGTTTTTATATTTTTTGAGTATAATTGCCGAATAGTGGATGGATTTTTTTTTTCAATAGTATTTTTTCCTGTATTTTATGCAAATTTTACTATTGAAAAAAAAAACCATCCACTATTCGGCAATTGTTCCATTTTTTGCATTTGTTTTATATCTTTTATTATATTATTTTTATTTTTCTTATGTGCAATTTCCCAAAAAACCCTGTCTATTACATTATTAACTAATAATGCTTTACCTGATGATATTATTTCTTTACTCAGAATTTGAGATTGTTTTTTGTTTTTGTATACAATTTTTGAACATTTTTGTGATATTATTTTTTTTGCTTGCTTGATTCGTGTTTAATAATAAAAAATTGCGTTTAAAAATGGAACACAATTTTTCCAAAACATTTTATTTTAATACAGTAAAATCTGCTGCTAAAATATTTTTTCAATAAAACAGTGACTTGTAAAATTTTTGCGGATATCAAAAAACATGCAAAAATTTCTTTGCTTTTTTTTCGATTCTTCAGTCTGTCGGGTCATCAGTACCCACATTTTGTGGCCGATCAATGAATGGTCCAAAAGGCAGCTGTCAGAAGAAAAAAAAGTCTTGCTTGAAACTTATTGCTCACACGTGTGTTTGTTTCATTTTTTCTTTTTCAAAGTTTTTGTCTCTTTTGATTCCGTGAAGATGCATGCGTGTTTTTTGCTTTCTTTTTTCTTTCATATAATTTTGCTAATTTAAACTAATCTGTTTTAAGAATAGTTTTTTATAGGAAAAATGACCACCGTTGGATTTGTTGGTCTTGGCCAAATGGGCAATCATATGGCCCGAAATTTACTTAAAAATAGCTTTAAAGTTATCGCATATGATGTTGATCCAAAGCGTCAAGCTGAATTAAAATCTGATGGAGCTGAAATTGTTAAATATCCTGCCGACGTTGCTGCAGCTACAAAAAACATTGTTACAATGCTTCCGAATAGTAGTATTGTCAATTCAGTTTTTGCTGATAGCCATGGCATTCTTGAGTAAGTTTTTTTTTGACCTTTGTTGTCAATTATATTTTATTTTCAGAACAATTTCACCTGGTACATTATGTATTGATAGTAGTACAATTGAACAAAGTGCATCAATTGATATTTCAAAACTTTGTGCAGAAAAGCAAGCATCATATATTGATGCTCCTGTTTCTGGTGGAGTTACTGGTGCACAAAATGCAACTCTAACATTTATGGTTGGTGGTGCAAAAAATGATTTTGAACGTGCGAAACCTTTCCTTGAAAAAATGGGTAAGAATATTGTTTATTGTGGTGGAGTTGGTAATGGACAAGCAGTAAAAATTTGTAATAATATGCTCTTGGGAATTCAAATGATTGGTGTTTCAGAAGCAATGAATCTTGGTGTCAAGTGAGTTCTTATAAATAATAAAATAGATTTTAAAATATTATTATTTAGAATGGGTCTTGATGCTAAATTACTTGCTTCAATTATTAACACAAGTTCGGGTCGATGTTGGAGTAGTGATACATATAATCCAGTTCCAAATGTTATTGAAGGTGTACCATCATGCCGAGATTATGCTGGTGGATTTGGAAGTCAATTAATGGCAAAAGATTTAGGCTTAGCTCAAACTGCTTCAACACAATGCAAAGCTCCAACACCTTTAGGTTCACTTGCACATCAAATGTATCAAATTTTAGCATCTCATCCCGATTTTAAAGATAAAGATTTTGGAGTTGTTTACAAATTTCTTAGTAAAACTCAATAGAAAAAATTACTGTAATGAATTGATTTGTTGTGTTTTTTTTTTCAAATTAGAATTTATTGATAGTAATTAAAAATAAAACGTATATGCATTTTGAAATTATACCAGCTTTTTGCGCAAAAAAAATTTTCAAATGATGGATTTGACAAAAAATTTGTCATTTAAGTTGTTGCTATTTTTAGTAAAATTCTATAAAAATGAATTCACATAAAAAATAGTATTATAAAACTTTGACGCCGACTAAGCTGTTTAAAATATATGAGAAAGTTCATGTTCTTAATTTTTTTATCAAAAAAAAATTGGTGATTGTCAAATCAAATTTTTTTTACAACTTTGTTATTGACTAATAATTTATTTTCTCCCATCGAAATAAAGTTTTTAATTGTGAAAATCATTAAACTTTTATTATTATAAATTACCCCAAAAGTTAGAAAAGGGTGGATAGAAGAACGATGCCTTTTATGTACCCGTGAGACTTTTTGACCTTTTTTAAAACAACATCAAATAAATCAGTTTGAAAAGCTTGCTTTTTTTCTTTATGGTTTGATGAAAAAATTGCTATTGTCCAATGTCTTCAAGGAAGCAGGAAGCATTTTTATGGCGGGAAGAAGAAGAAAAAATATGTAAGAATAGGCAAAAAAAAGAAGCGCGCATTTAAAACAACAAAAAATAAAGAAAAAGAAGAAGTCGTCTGTCAGGAGTATGTAAAAGCACCTGCAAGGAAGAATAGGAAGAAGTTGATGACTTGACTGCGACAATGTTCTTCTTCTTCGATACGTGTGACACACTGTTTTTTTTTAAATTTTTTTTTGTGGACATAACTCATACGTTTCCATAAAGATTGCAACGCGCACACGGACTTTTTTTTCGCCTTCTTATTTTCTATCAAAAAAAAAAGAAGCAAGGAAAGTTAGCAGACGATTGTCAGCAAAAAATAAAACTGAAATGCTTCTTCTTCTTCCGATGTTTTTGCGCGTTCCCGTGATATTGCTGCTACTTCATTGTTATCGGGCTTTTTTAAAAAAAATTTGATTTTTTGAGTGATCTCTTTTTTAATTTTTTAACTTAATTGCCTGTCATCACCTTTAATTAGTTCTTTTTTGAAAAAGAAAAACAAGTTCTTAATTAGGTTTATAAATTTTATTTTAATGTATTAAACTTTATTTTTATTGTTTTTTAAAATGATACACAAAGGCCAAAATTAATTTTTAATTGTTCCTATTTATTGTCACCTCTCTAAATGTTAAAAACTAACATTTTGTTTAAATAAAGAAAAAAAAAGTCTCCCTTTAAAAAAGTTTGATCACTTTTTGACCATAATTTGTTCCCATCGTTTTTTTAAATCAGAACAAAAAATCCTTTTTCAATTTTAGCTTAAAAAACCATGACGGGAAATACATCAACTGCAGTACCAACATGCCAATTTCAACCTGATCCTGTAAATTATTGTTCAATTTCATCAATGCCACCACCACAAAATTTTAATAATTCTCATGTTTCAAATAATTTTTATTATAATGCCAGCAGTATTGAACCCCAGCAACAATTTATATATCCAATACATCATCATCATCAACATAATTCAATTGATACTCATAATATTTATTATCAAAATTATACAAATCATCAATTTTATGATCCTCAACAAATTATATCACATAATAATGTTGTGGTTGACAATGAAAGCTTTGGAGGATATGAAATTCCAAAAACTTCTGAAGAAATACATTATGAATTACAGCAGCCATTAGAAATGAATAGGGTATATTCATTTTTTTAAATCTTTCAGTTTGCATTTGATAAAAAATTTTTAGAAGATTGATCAGCCTGATGAAGGATGGTCTCTTGGAGGAGGAGGGGATACGGGTCAATCACAAAGCAGTCAACCCCAGATAGATCCATGTACTCAAGTTGTACAAGTTTTACAATGCTATCATCAGGTTATTATTTTTTTTGTCAATATAAAATCAATAATTTTTTTCATTTTTTTAAGGGAGGTGAAGAACCAGAGTTTGTACGGAAAGCAATTGAAAGCTTAGTTAAAAAATTGAAAGATAAGAGAACGGAATTAGACGCTTTGATCAGTGCCGTAACATCCGGCGGAAAAGAACAAACATCATGTGTGACCATTCAAGTAAGCAAAAAAATTTAAAAATTAAAAATTATTATGGTGTTGTTTTTTTATAGCGATCACTTGATGGAAGATTACAAGTTGCCGGAAGGAAGGGAGTTCCACATGTTGTATATGCAAGAATATGGAGGTGGCCAAATGTAAATAAAAATGAATTACAAAAAATTGATATATGTTCAATACCAAATGAACATCAAGATCTTATATGTATTAATCCATTTCATTATGAAAGGGTTGTATCATCAGGATATGGGAATATTGATTTATCATCACTTAATCAACGACAAAATACAGGAATGGATTATCAAAGTGGATATTCGATGGAAGGGTCACCAAGCATTCTACCACCATTTGGACATTCACAAAATCAAATATATCCCGGTAAAGATCAAACAATGAATGCAATGCATCCATCATCAAATCAGTCAATGCCAGGATATTCTGGAGATTTATCAACTTCTTATCCCCGAAATTCATCACTTGGTTTAATGTTACCAAATAAATTGAGCACACTTTTTATGTATGGCCCTAATCAACAACCCAGTTGTGTAATCACCCATCAACCGGATAATCCATGTGGTGTAATAAATCAATATTTGCCATCATTTGTAAAAGATGATTTTCATCATAATGATAGTGGTGAATGGAAGCCACAACCATATCTTCCCGAAAATGGTCCACTATTAGAACGTTATGCAGCATTAAGATGTAAGAAATGGATACAATATTGTAGTTTTTATGTCCTTTTTACAATCCCTATTTTTTTAGATATTATGCAAAATGATACAACACCAATATCTTATAAATGTGATTTTTTGTTATCAGATTGGTGTTCAATATCATATTATGAACTTGATACACAAATTAGCGAAACTTTTAATATTCCACTTCAACAATCAGAGATTATTGTTGATGGTGGAATGGATCCTGGTGGTACAAGATTAGGACGAATTTGTCTTGGAGCTTTATCAAATGTTCATAGAACTGAAGCATCAGAACGAGCAAGAATGGGAATTGGAAAAGGAATTAAGCTAAAATATCATCAAGATGGAAGTGTAATTTTGGAATGCTTATCTGAAAAAGGTGTCTTTCTTCGAAGTAATTACATGGATTTTGAAAATAATGTCATTTATGGGTCAACGGTGCATAAATTTAGTCCTGGAGCAAGCAAAAAGGTATACTGTAGCCTTAAAAACTTGAAACATCATTCAATTTTTTTTAGATATTTGATTTAAAATGGGCTTATACAGAAATGTATGAACAGCGAAGAGCCGCCCAAAGAGCTTATGAAGAGCAGCAACATGCAATTGCCGGATCACATGCGACTCCAAATATTTTAGATCGATCTGTTGTTGGAGTTGATGATTTGCGAAGAGTTTGTTGTACAATTGCAATAAGTTTTGTTAAAGGTTGGGGTGCAGGCTATACTCGACCGTCAATAAAAGAAACACCCTGCTGGATTGAATTACAACTTCATCGGCCTTTACAACTTTTAAATAATTTACTCCAAACGTAATCTTTCTTTTGACAATTGTAATATATATTTATCTTTCACATTATAATTTTAACATGGCACAGCGTGTTCACAACAGATTAAGATTTTACAAACTTTTGCTTCCCATATGTATAGTAATTATTTAAAACACAATCTGTAAATTAAATATGTTAGTTAACATACTAAACTAAGTTTTGCACGAAGGATTTTTTGATAAATTGTTTGGGAGTGGTTTTACAGGTATTTGTAGTTAAAAAACTAACACTTTTCACAAAAATGACTTTAAAGACCTGTAAAATCACTCCCAAACAATTTATCAAAAAATCCTTCGTGCAAAACTTAGTATAGTATGTTAACTAACATATTTAATTTACTGATTGTGTTTTAAATAATTACTTTACATATGGGAAGCAAAAGTATGTCACAAACTCAACTTTTTGCGAACGCGCCGTGATGGTAAATAAAATAAAATATTTAAAAATATCGAAAAAAACACTTTTGGGATTTTTTAAATATCGGGAACACCGATTTTTTTACACCACATTTTAATAAAACCCGAATAAAATGTCTTTAAATTTCCGGGGGGACTAATAGCCTTGTAATGTCAACTTTTTTTACATATAAAAATAATAAAATAATAAATGGCGTGAGCTAACATTGATTTTTAAATTAAAGAATTGCGCGATCGTGTTTTTTGGCGATTACTAAAACGCGAACCGGATTCGCGATTCGCGAATCAATTTTTTTTTGCAAAAGAAAATTTTTTATTTTCAAATGTGTTTAATGTTGGTTAGATGAAATAAAATAAAGTATATGTTTTATAGTAATATACTAAAAATTAGAAATTTAATAAAAAAAATTTTGCATGTATTTTCCGGGTTTACAGGTTTTTGACCATGGGGAATCCAAAAATGGAGGTCGTATAAATCGCTTTCAACAAAGAAAAGAAAAAACACTTCTTCTATAATTTTGCTCCGGCTGCACTACGCGTTATTTGTTTACTGACATTTTGCCAAAAACTTTTTTGAACAAATTTTTATCAAAACACGGTGTGTCGACTGCCTGCAAAAGTGTCTCGTCAAAAAAATAGAGAACTCCTTGCGCTTACATTTTTTTCCATATTAAATTTTTAACCCCTATCTCTGAGACATCCAAGCTGTTTTAGATATTATTTTTTATCTTAAAAAAAGTTTACTACCCCAAAAATATAATTCAGCTGAAAAATTGCAGAAAAAAGTATAAAACAGCTCAAATTTTCAGTGCAAAGACAAAAGTCTATCAGACGCAGAAGTCTATAAAAAATGTAAGCGCAAGGAGTTCTCTATTTTTTTGACGAGACAGCTCGACACACCGTGCAAAAGTGAATCTGTAAATATATATTAATCTTTATCCTGATATATCCTTAATATATTTTTTTTATTATTTAAGAAAGGAAGTTTAGAATATTAGGAACAAAATGAGACCCAAATAAGCTAAAACGAAAAAGTGTGTGCAATTTGCGACCGGATCAAAAATGTTGCACATGTTGTTGCATGACTTTGATAAAGAATCTGAAGCCCCCTTACGACAGAAAATTGATTTATCTAACTTAAATGATTCATATGGATGGGGGCTACAAACTTTATTGGTCAGAATTTTTTTTACCATTTTTTGACAGAAATTTTTCATGCTTTGTGCAAAATTTCACGTTTTTTCCCTTTTTTTTTTTTAGGACCAAGGCAAAATCACGAAATTTTCGAAAAAAATTTTTTTTCTTAAAATGGTTTTAAAATGTTTGTAAACTCATAAAAACATGATTGTGATATTTTTTTGTTGATTTAAAGTTGTTAAAATGTCATGCAATCAAACTTACAGTATGTTAAGTCTTGGGACATTAAAATAGAGCAAATAGAGGGTTTTGCATGAAAAATTTCTGTCAAAAAATGGTAAAAAAAATTCTGACCAATAAAGTTTGTAGCCCCCATCCATATGAATCATTTAAGTTAGATAAATCAATTTTCTGTCGTAAGGGGGCTTCAGATTCTTTATCAAAGTCATGCAACAACATGTGCAACATTTTTGATCCGGTCGCAAATTACAAACACTTTTTCGTTTTAGCTTATTTGGGTCTCATTTTGTTCCTAATATTCTAAACTTTCTTTAAAAAGTGATTAAATATATTAATTTAGTGAAAAATCTTTAAAAAATTTAAAATTTAAAAAAAAGTTGTTTTTTGAAAAAAATTCCAATTTTTTCGTGGTAAGAATTTTGTTAACGCGTAGTGCGGCTGTGGTTTAATGTGAGAACGATGCAATGTATGTTATATGTGGCATCCGGCATGGTTAGCACCAGTTTTTGCTTTTAGTCTTTTATAAAAAACGATTTTGTAAATTAGCTTTAACAACACCCGCGTTTTGCATTTGGTTTTCTGTTTCGCATTGGGTCTAAATCTGTACTTTTTATTCTAAAGCGGAAAAGAAATTTTTTTTTCTGTTCAACATTTTTATTTCTTCATCTCGGCAATCGTATTATTCTATACACTTTTTTTGGTTTACCGATATCCTCCTTTAGTTTTTATTTTATTTTTACCACTCCGCCAAATTTTCTCGTCTTTTTTTAAATTAACGATCGATTCTATTATTCAAGAGGTAAAAAAATAATTTAAAAGCACAAAAAATTTTTAACGTTTTCTTACTAAATTTTAATCATTATTTGTCGTATTTGTCGTATTTTTCTAATTTTATTTTTATCAAAAACTAGTTTAGAACCACTTCAAATAATATGGAAGTCCGTTTTAAACTTCCACGTGGTGCACTTGATGTTGTTGAAAAGAGATCTGCTCCAAATTCAAATAGTATTGATGATTTTAATCGTCAATATTACAACCTTAACTTGAACGAAAATTATAAATGTTCAAATATTTCATCACTTGTGCAATCTGATAGCAAATCGAAAAAGCATGACAAAACTTTTGGTAAACAAGCTGCAGTTCGACGAGATCATAATAAAGTTACAGTTAAAAACACTGGAAATTTAGTTTTTTGTAGCAAATACGCCCAAACTTGTCAAATCTTTTTGGCACAAAACGCAAATTTAAAAAAAAAGAACGAAGTGAAAAATATCGAAGAACTGCACCAATAATTTATTTACCAGTTTCCACTGATAATTTTGAAAATCGGAAACCTTTACAATCAGTTGAACATTGTTCAAAAAAGTTAATGCCTGCCAGCAAATATGCTGAAGCAGAAGAAAAAGTTAAAAACCGATGGAAAAAGGAATCTTCAAGTGCCACCAGTAGCACATTATCCTTTCATATTGCAGTATATGAAAATTCAGTTGAAGGTTTTACAAATGCACTTGATAAAAAAGAAGGATTCAAAAAGAAAGGTTTAGTTGAAAAATGGAAAAATGAAACAAATTTTTGCTGAATCATTACAATCACTTATTCAAGTAATTGATACCCATAGACCATTTAATATTTACAAAATTTGAAATTTCTTTTTGCTTTACATAATCCTTTTCAATTTCCGAGACAGCAAAAAGAGGGTCAAGTATATGATCCAGAAGTAATGCAATTTACAGCATCCCAACGATTACTTAATCCCAATCAATCCACAACATCAACAAGTTTTCCACAGTCTTTACAAGGTTTTTTATTTTTTAATTATCCCCATTTTCTCCATCCTTTCGGAAGCATTTCAGTTTCCGGAGACCCACATCCCCAAAGGTTTCCAATTTTCGGAGTTAAAAAAACTTTATTGTAAAAGCAAAATAACCGTTAAATGTAACTTAAAAAATAATGTAATTAACATTGTTGTAAAATGAGCTTTTCTTTAAGCTTTTGCCTTTTATTGTAATTTATTTAAAGTATTTTGTAATCCTTTTTATTGTTAGTTTTATTTGTCTTTAGTTTTGCTTCTTTAAATTTGTTGTCTTCTTTCTTTTAAAATAGTTGAAAAAGTCTTCTTTCCTAAAAAAGTGATTCATAATTCCTGTCTGGCTTTTCTTTCTTCTTTCTCTTTTTTTTTCCCACAATTTTGTAAAGGGCACCTGGCACCAACTTTTGAAAAACAAAAGCCGGATGCTCTCTATGACTTATGTCTCTCCCTTTTTGGCTTCTTTAATTTCAATCATTGCCAAGAGAGAAAGAGGATGGAGTTGCGCAAGCGTTGATCGCTGTGTGCACCTTCTTTTTGCCACACGATCGGTCGCTGGAGGTGGAGCTAAATTGGCACTTTTTGATCTGTCCGGATCGCCAGTTTGGTTGCGCTGGCTCTTTAAAAGGAATCCCAGTAGAAGCAAAAGAGGGCAGTTGGTTGGTTGGTCAGTCGGCAGTCGAGTCATTCAGTTAAGTCAGTTGGAGATTGAGTTGGTTGTTCAGTTGAGCAGTTGGGCACTGTTTTCGTTTATCCCCCCTATTTATAAATTTTTTCAAAGTGATTTTTCATTCTTTTTTTATCATTTACACTTTTTTGTTTTTGAATAGTGGGGGGGGGGGAGATAAACAGGAATAGTTGGCCATAGCGCACTGTTCTTGTTTATCCCCCCCCCCTTCATTTTCATTTTAAAAATTTGCATTTCTCTCATTTTTGGAGTGAAGTCAAAGAAAAATACCCAGCTGTAAATTCAGAAGAATAAAAAGCATTTTTAAAAATATATTTGTGGGGGGGGGGGGGGGGATAAACAAGAATAGTTGGCCATAGCGCACTGTTCTGGTTTATCCCCCCCCCCCCCCATGAAAAAATGTTTGAAAAATGCAAATTTTTGTGAATTAACATAATCAATCCTTCAAAAACGTATAAATACCGCTGATGACAGTTCATTCGAGTTCTTTCTTCGTCTTTTTCCTGCTTGTGAATGGTCGTCAACTTGGAGTTTTTTCCAAAAATTTTCAAAGTTTTTTCCCAATGTTGAAGGTTATTTAACCTCCAACAAGAATTTCAAAAACTACAAACCCTGAAAATACATGCAAAATCTTTTTTTTTTCAAATTTCCGATTTTTTGTATAATACTGTAAACTATTTACTTTACTTTATTTCAGCTAACCAACATTAAAAAATTTTAATTTTTTTGCAAAAAATAAAAATGATTAGCGATTCGCGACGATCCGCATCGGTTCGCGTTTTAGTAATAGCCGTGTTTTTTCCCTTATAAAAAAGAAAAAACAATCAAAGCTTTCTTTTTGGCGAAATGTGAAACAACAAAATTGTTGCTTTCTGTTTTTAAAGCACAAAGAAGGCGAACCACGGGAATTTCGAAATCATTGTTTTGCATGTTCCACCTTCTTTATACAAGCTTTTATCGTTTTTACGCATTCTTTTTTTCATGCTCGTTCCGGTTTTAACGACTTTTTTTTGTAAACATATGGTTTAAGTTTGTTGTTTATCATTATCATAACACTTTAAAGTAATCGCACAAGACCTTTTAACTTCAAAGTGATTAGAGTGAATTTCTTTTTGTTTTTCGATACATACTCTAATATTATTACAAAGGACTTAACAGTAAATCCATCTTATACCATTAAAGTGTTATGCTAATGTTGGATAGCAAACGTTAAACACATGATATCATCTTACAATAATTGTCTTTTTTTACAGAAAATATGTTGCGCATATGCTCTCGTGAAGCTCGTTACTTTAATGGCGAAAGAAATGTTCAAAATGGTGTTGTTATTGAATCAAATTGGCATAAAACTGATCGTATTGCTAATACTGTAATTGATTTTGCTCGACATGAAAGTGTTTATGTTCTTCAAACTTGCTTCAAAGCTCCACAGAATGCTGATTCACGTTCTCGAGTTTACAAAGATGAACGACCATATGAAGTATTTGAAAATGTTAATTTCTTATGTGATGTCAATAATATCGTCACCGAAAAGATTGCTCGAAATCAAAAGAAATGGGAATGCTTTAATAGGGGTAATGATGTTTTTGCAGTACATTTTACATTTTTATATGAACTTTGTATATTACAATGTGCGGCGATACTTTGATTCCAAGCGCATGCGATTTTCGTGGGAGAATTTTTTTCAGTCGCAAATCTTTTCGCGAGAAGAGCGCACATAAAAAGCGCATGCGCTGGAATCAAAGTATCGACGGGTATTGTATTTTTTTTGTAGGTAAAAGATGTTTGTCTTTTTTCTCGACATAACCCACCAAGATGCTACAGTGAACTTGCTGGTCGTGAATTTCCATATGATCCAGAAATTGCTAAACTTATTCTTTTACCAAATGTACCATTGGATTGTTTTTTGCAATTTACATTCACTTCATCAGTGAACTTGCTGGTCGTGAATTTCCATATGATCCAGAAATTGCTAAACTTATTTTTTATGTTCAACTTGCACATCCAACAATTCAAAAACTCGAATATCGAGTTCATTCAGTTGTACAAGTTAATCCTGATTGTTTTGGACTTATCTTTAAAACAGCAAGTTTTAATTCTCTTATAATTGCTTAACGATATATATTTCTTTTAGCCATGGTTAAGACTTCTTCAATCAGTTTATAGCAACAATGACCCTTTTGAAGTTAAAAGTAATCCAGAAAAGAAAAAGATTTGTTCTCCATTTTTATTTGCTCATGCTGATATTCTTCTTTTTTTAGAATCTTCCTGGTATAAAAGCTTTTGCACTTTTTGGCAAAAAAGTGCAAAAGCTTTTATGCCAGGATAAAAAAAAAAGCTTTAATACCTGAATTTCCTGCAACTTTAACTTGTGATGGTTTTGTAAGGCTATATTTTTTCATATTTTTCTTTTCTTAATTTTATATCTTTTCTTTAGCATCAAGCTCCACTTGTTCCTTTTGAAAATTGTCCTGGATATTTCAAATTTCGTGATATTGGTTTGGTCTTTGATAAATATGGACAAATGGCTGCACATTATTCTGATGATGTACTGATTTTACATATGCTGATCCGGATGAACGAGCATATACTCCACTTTGTGTTCATAAAGTTTATGGTGAAACAGAAGCTGATTTAACGAAATTAGTGAGTTATATACAGTATCGTTATTCGTTAATAATAACGTTATCTATTATAGAATTATACTGGCATCTTTATTGGTAATAATGAATTTTTCTGTCCCTTTCTTCATTTTTATATTCTTCGAGCACCTTATGGTAAAGAATTTGATATTGGAGCATGGTATGAGATTACAATTAAAGAAATTCATCGTTCTAAAGCTATTGCCGATGTTGTTGCATTCCCATCATTGAATATGAACATGTTCCACATAAGCAAGTTGGTGACAATTATGAAGTATGTTTTGTGTTTTTTTTATTTCTTTTTATTAAAACTATTTTTTATAGTTTTTGTTCAAAATGTCTGTGCTTCGCTTTGCAAATAATGCTATCGTTTATGCTCCAACACTTGGTACTGCAATTGGTGCAACTGAAAATGAAATTGCAAGATGTGAATCTGGTATTTCTGCTGTTGGAGTTCAATTTCCATTACCTGAAGCACTTCCTCAACATCGACCACAGCTTCGTCCCAAAATTTCAAGAACATTCAAAACTTATGAAGCAGGAAAATCAATTGCTGGCTATAAATAAATTTGTTCATTTTAATTGCTTTTTATTGTAACATGTCTATCGTGTTGTTTTGTTTTTCTACTATATTATTTCTTGCATTACCGTAATTTTTAAAAAAGATTTTTGTTTTTGCAGACTTTTTTGTTGTTATATTATTTTTCACAATAACATTTGCTTGACAAACATGATTTCCTCGTCACTTTTCCCACAGTTGAATCTACTTCACTCAAGGTTATCATTATCTTCTTTAATGTTCAGCAAAAAAAAAAACAAACAACTCTGACAAATGCAAACGCTAAAAATAGACAATGTAATTTATGAATGACTTATTTTTACTTCATCAACAAAAAAAAGAGAACATTCGCGATCTCTTCATTCCTTCCCGAACTAGCATTTTTTTAAAATAATGGCGGAAGAAACGACGTTCTTTAAAAATGATTATTTCTGCAAAGACCTTAAAATGGTTAATTCTTCCGCCATTATTTTTAAAAAAATGCTAGTTCGGGTATAGAAAATATAAAAAAATACTTTTTATTTTTGTGATTACTTTGTGTAAGAAATTCATTTATTTTTAAATAATAATAAATAAAAAACATTTTTCAACGAACAAGAGAATTATTTTGAAGCTCCAACATTTTGCTTTTTTCGTCATTTCATTCTTGAGCAACTTCAGAAAGATTTTTTTTCTGAAGTTAAATTCATGTTCATCATTTTTTGGATTCAGAGTATCTCCAAGATTTGTATCAATTTGTCAATCTACAGTATTCATGATAGTTATTTTCTTATTTGCTTCTGTGTTCTTTTTGAATAAACAAATTTGTTTTTTCCAACAAACAAAACTATAAAATATGATAAAGCTTAAATTAATTCAGTAAAAACTTACATAGCAGTAATAATTCCAATGAGTAATACAAATGCAACACCAATTATAAACCAAATATACCATTCAATTGAAGCTTCTGAAGTTTCTGATGGACCAACGGATTTTTTTGATGGCAAAGCTGTTCACATCGAACTGAGCTAAAGAAAAGCGTTCACTTTTTTGGACCGAGGCTTGGCAAAATGTTAAAAAATGCCAGGTGGAAAAAAAAGGGGAAAATGCGTTTATTCAGTCGTTATGGAAAATTTTTCTTTTTTTCTACCTGGCATTTTTGAACATTTGGCCAAGCCTCGGTCCAAAAAAGTGAACGCTCGGTTCGATGTGTGTTTTTTGATCCGGTCGCAAATTACAAACACTTTTTCGTTTTAGCTTATTTGGGTCTCATTTTGTTCCTAATATTCTAAACTTTCTTTAAAAAGTGATTAAATATATTAATTTAGTGAAAAATCTTTAAAAAATTTAAAATTTAAAAAAAAGTTGTTTTTTGAAAAAAATTCCAATTTTTTCGTGGTAAGAATTTTGTTAACGCGTAGTGCGGCTGTGGTTTAATGTGAGAACGATGCAATGTATGTTATATGTGGCATCCGGCATGGTTAGCACCAGTTTTTGCTTTTAGTCTTTTATAAAAAACGATTTTGTAAATTAGCTTTAACAACACCCGCGTTTTGCATTTGGTTTTCTGTTTCGCATTGGGTCTAAATCTGTACTTTTTATTCTAAAGCGGAAAAGAAATTTTTTTTTCTGTTCAACATTTTTATTTCTTCATCTCGGCAATCGTATTATTCTATACACTTTTTTTGGTTTACCGATATCCTCCTTTAGTTTTTATTTTATTTTTACCACTCCGCCAAATTTTCTCGTCTTTTTTTAAATTAACGATCGATTCTATTATTCAAGAGGTAAAAAAATAATTTAAAAGCACAAAAAATTTTTAACGTTTTCTTACTAAATTTTAATCATTATTTGTCGTATTTGTCGTATTTTTCTAATTTTATTTTTATCAAAAACTAGTTTAGAACCACTTCAAATAATATGGAAGTCCGTTTTAAACTTCCACGTGGTGCACTTGATGTTGTTGAAAAGAGATCTGCTCCAAATTCAAATAGTATTGATGATTTTAATCGTCAATATTACAACCTTAACTTGAACGAAAATTATAAATGTTCAAATATTTCATCACTTGTGCAATCTGATAGCAAATCGAAAAAGCATGACAAAACTTTTGGTAAACAAGCTGCAGTTCGACGAGATCATAATAAAGTTACAGTTAAAAACACTGGAAATTTAGTTTTTTGTAGCAAATACGCCCAAACTTGTCAAATCTTTTTGGCACAAAACGCAAATTTAAAAAAAAAGAACGAAGTGAAAAATATCGAAGAACTGCACCAATAATTTATTTACCAGTTTCCACTGATAATTTTGAAAATCGGAAACCTTTACAATCAGTTGAACATTGTTCAAAAAAGTTAATGCCTGCCAGCAAATATGCTGAAGCAGAAGAAAAAGTTAAAAACCGATGGAAAAAGGAATCTTCAAGTGCCACCAGTAGCACATTATCCTTTCATATTGCAGTATATGAAAATTCAGTTGAAGGTTTTACAAATGCACTTGATAAAAAAGAAGGATTCAAAAAGAAAGGTTTAGTTGAAAAATGGAAAAATGAAACAAATTTTTGCTGAATCATTACAATCACTTATTCAAGTAATTGATACCCATAGACCATTTAATATTTACAAAATTTGAAATTTCTTTTTGCTTTACATAATCCTTTTCAATTTCCGAGACAGCAAAAAGAGGGTCAAGTATATGATCCAGAAGTAATGCAATTTACAGCATCCCAACGATTACTTAATCCCAATCAATCCACAACATCAACAAGTTTTCCACAGTCTTTACAAGGTTTTTTATTTTTTAATTATCCCCATTTTCTCCATCCTTTCGGAAGCATTTCAGTTTCCGGAGACCCACATCCCCAAAGGTTTCCAATTTTCGGAGTTAAAAAAACTTTATTGTAAAAGCAAAATAACCGTTAAATGTAACTTAAAAAATAATGTAATTAACATTGTTGTAAAATGAGCTTTTCTTTAAGCTTTTGCCTTTTATTGTAATTTATTTAAAGTATTTTGTAATCCTTTTTATTGTTAGTTTTATTTGTCTTTAGTTTTGCTTCTTTAAATTTGTTGTCTTCTTTCTTTTAAAATAGTTGAAAAAGTCTTCTTTCCTAAAAAAGTGATTCATAATTCCTGTCTGGCTTTTCTTTCTTCTTTCTCTTTTTTTTTCCCACAATTTTGTAAAGGGCACCTGGCACCAACTTTTGAAAAACAAAAGCCGGATGCTCTCTATGACTTATGTCTCTCCCTTTTTGGCTTCTTTAATTTCAATCATTGCCAAGATTGTTGAAGTTGTTGTCGTTGGTGGATAACAAATTTTTGCATTTTTCTGAAAAAAAGTATATGTGATACATTTTACAAAATAGTTTAACTTACAATAAAAGTGCGACAATTTATTTCTTCTACAATTATAGTAATGATTTTGTCAAAAAAAAAAAAAAAGGTTCACAACTTGCAGCGTGAATTCCAAGTTTCAGCTTTTTCCATTTGAATCAAATCACATCTTTTGTTGTATTTCGCTTTTCGGTACATTTTTTCGCCCAGTCAAATCAGTTTTTGTTTCATCACTTGTTCCATCAATTTTAAATCCACAAAAATTATCTTCATCACAAAATGCCGCTGCTTTACCATTGTTATCAAGAGAACTGTAACAGAATTTGACACTAAAAACTTGTAACTTATATTAGTTTAAAATAAATCTTAAAAGTAATTTTACCGTTTATTACAATCATACAAATCAATTTTAATCATAAACTAAAAATCATAAACCACAACAGTTTAATATAATAAAATGTTGAGTTTGTAAAATTAAGAAAAAAAATTCTTTAAAAGTTTCAAAAAAGTTTATTTAGAATAAACAAAGTGTGGGACAGTTTGCCAAAATAAAAATTTAAAAGGATACTGTAACATTCTTTAGTTTATGAATTTTATGTTTTTACAACTAAGGACGTGCGCAGTTTTTTCAAAGTTTTCCAAATGCAATAAATTTGGTATCATTAGATGCGTAGTAAAAATATTGATGGAAAGAAAAAAAGAAATGAGTAAAAAAAATTAATATTACTGCTAAATATTACTGTTAAAAAATAGAAAAAAAAACTTTTTTTCTGCCGGGGAACACACTTGTTTCTTAAAAATTTTCGTGTCGCATTCGCAAACCGCTGTAAAAAAAAGTGACAAACAACATTTTTTTTCCAGCAAAAAAAATTTGTTTTTCACTGGTTCAAAACCCACCAGAGACACAAAAATATTTTTTATCTCCGATTGAGCTTCTTTTTGGTACACATATGCTTTCGACTATGGAGAATCTAAAAATGAAAGCAGTTTTTTTTTAAAAAAATGTTTACGATTTTTGGAGTCGAACCTTTGACCCTTTCATCAAAAAAACGTTGCGCTGCGCTTCTACCACTGCGCCATAGACGCAATTTTTTGAGGGGGGCCTCCGGGGAAATTTTTTAAAATACTATTCGATGCAGAAAAAAATTCTGTATCCGATAGGCATAATCCCAAATTGGGGCATTTCCGGTCGTAGTACAACCTCATCAAAAAAACGGAAAAAAATACGGTTTCCTCTGATATTTTTCATTTTTTTTGTAAATAAATATTATTTAAAAGTTTGATTTTTAGAATCAGCGCATTTTTTTACATATATTAGGATAGAAATTGAACTTTTAAAAAAAAGTTTAAATTTCTACAGTATACCTTTCTTTCATTTTCTTTTGACAGAAAAAAAATGAAGGGGAACACTGGCGTCGCACATTGCTGCGCACGTCCTTATTTACAACACATCTGATTTGTGTTTTGTATTTAATTTTTGTATTTCCGAACATTATAATTAGATTAACGGTTTTATTTGTTTTTTTATTACTGATGTTTTACAAAAACATAAGCGTTTTTTACAACGATTTTTGTATTTCAATAAAAATTTAAACGTGTGAATTTTTCTCTTTCCTTAAAACAGTGCAAATCCAAAAGCTGTTGTGACAATTGTTAAAAACATAAAGCTTTAATTTTGTCTTTGCTCCTTCATTTTTTGATAAACTGGAGTAAGCGCACAACGTGCTATTTGTTGCGCTTTAAAAATGGTCTTCTGAAAGCCAAAACTTCTGGTCAGATAAAAGAATTCTGTTTTTACATTTTGTATAACTCGATGAGACGAGCAAAATGTTAAGACAGAATTTTTTATCTGACCAGGTGAAAAAGTTCTGGCTTTCAGAAGATCATTTTTAAAGCGCTACAAATAGCACGTTGTGTAAACGGTTTTATAAAATTGAAAACTTTGATTTTGGAAAAAAAAAGTTTAATTTTGTGTAATTAATAAATTCTTTAAAATATATTTTATTAAGAAAATGACAGAAAACAATTTCCAAGCTGTTATTGATTTGGCGTGCAATATTTTTGTAGCATCAGATTCAGAAGCTTTAACAATATTAATGCATTTAACATTTAACATTTAACAATATAACATTTAACAATATTATAGCATCTGAAGAAAGAAGATTTACATTTGTTAGCGGAAGAGCTTCAAATTGGCAACATACTAGAATTGGGGGGTGAATATTTTTCAAAATCGGTATAGGTCTGTAAAGACCTTTTTTTGGAAAAATGTGGTGACCTTTTTTGCAATAAATTTTTCGGCGGCGCTTCGCGCCGCCGGATTCCTTATATTCGTAAGGGTACCTACCCCCTGTTAAATTTTTTCTAGTTTTTCAATTTCAAAAGTTCATATTTAACGTGGTACCCCCTGTTAAATTTTTTTCAGTTTTCTAATTTCCGAAGTTTATATTTCCCTTTTTTTGTATATATGTTTCTATTTGCAATTTTTTGGGGTTGTTTTTTAAGTATATATTTTATTGCTTTTAGGTTTTTATTTATTTGAGTTTATTTTTTTAAGAAGTTTTTATTTTTTGAATTTAAGATAAAGTTTTTAGCTGATTATTTGCCTAAGGTTTCTCAAGTTATATTTTAAAATTTTTTAGTTTAACGAAATATTTTGATATAAGTTTAGAGATGTTTTTATTAGTTTTTTTAAAGTCAAGTAATTGTACTTTGTTTGAAAAATGTCAATAGTTCTATTTTATTTTTATCTGTTGATCCAATAAAGAGATGTTTATATTTGGTTTTAAGTCTAATTTTATTAACTCCTTATTTATCTATAATAAATGATGTTTGGTATGGTTATTTTGTTTGTATAATTTTCTTGAGATGTTTTTCTATTATTTTGGTTTTTTTATACTGTGGATTATTAGTTAAAACTATAAAAATGTAAAAAACAGTAAAGAAATTTGTATGTTCTCTTGAAGACTATCAAAAAATGGTATAAATCATCCATCAATTGCCTAAAGGGACATAAGTTGTAGTAAAGTAAATTTAGGGGAATCTGAATCTAGTCGTAAAATTACTTATTGTGTTTTGAAAACACGGTTAGGATTATCCATAGCTTTAATATGTTTTTTTGATAAATTTAAACATTTAAACAATTATTTTATTATTAAACCGGCTTTTCCAATTATTTTGTAACAATCATTCAATAAAATATTTTATAATTATTCTTAAAATAACAAATTAATATGTAAATTTTTTCCAAAAATTTCCGAAAATCAACGTAAAGTCCATTTTTTGAGAAATTTTGATCTGAGGTCTGTCTGTCTGTGCAGGGCCGCAACTGCCTTGGTAAACTTGGTGACAGTTCACCCCCCTTTGTACCAAATTTCGGGTGAAAAATTTAAATTCATACTAGGTAAAATAAGATCTTCTCGGTCTTTAATGAAGGAGTTCACCCCCCTTACTATCGACCAATTTGCGGCTCTGTGTCTGTGGGGTGAATATATTCACCCCCAATTCTAGTATGATTGGCAAATCTTGGCAGATTTTGTTAACCAAAAACATGTAATTTTTTGTAATAACATTTTAGGATAATGTTGCCAAAACTAATTACAGTAACCTCAACACCATTTTTGTTCATTTAATTTTTTTCCTGAGTTTTAAAAGTCATGTAAATGTTTTAATAAAAGAAAATCGACGAAACGAAAGCGAAAAAATTTTGGATGCTGAAATTTTAATTCAAGAAAAAATTGATGATGTGCATTTGATTTTTTTGATAGAAATCCAAATTTAATTTCAACAAATTTATTTTGTCTTCAATCAGAACTTTGGAATGATTTACCACGAATTTGTTAAAGGAGCAATTTTAAAATTTGTTTCAAATTGCGTTTAAAATTTATCAATTTTACATGCAATTGGAAGAAATGAAAATTTAAATTTACTGTAAGCATTATACTTGCAAGTTGCAACCCTTCCAATACCATATTGAACACACGAGTTATTTATTAATGGTGGTAGTTTTACGAGTTATTTATTAATGGTGGTATGAAAAATTGCATGGAAAACCAAGTTAGTTATTATTTAATAATTTCATATGTTCAAAAAAGTTTTTATGTTAAATTAGCTATCGCTTTTGATAACTCCTACAGTTCTTTTTGTTGGATTTCTTTTGACAAGAAATTTTACTTGTTTGACACACTTTTTTGTCAAAAACAATTTCGACCGTTCACATCGAAGAAAAACAACTATTTTTTCTCACAATTTTATTCAATTTACAAAAATTTGCATATTCAACATAATCATTTGCAATGCATTTTCCGTCTCCACATTCCTCTATCTTTCATTCATTCATTCACTTTCACTTCCGTGAAATTGTGTTTTCTCTTTGATTTGCTCCTTTCAAACAACACCAACTTTTTTGAAAGTGAAATAACAACGCTACTATGGGTGACGCAGATACACATGCTCCTCCATTTATTGCTGCTGCAATAACAGCGCAACAAGCAACTAACAGAGCTCAAGATGGAACACGTCTACAAAATGCACTAAATTTTTTAAAGAATTATAATGTCAAACATATACTTTTTCGTCGTCGAGCTGCTGAAGAAATTCGAATTGTTCTCACTACTCGTCCAAATGCATATGAACCATTTAAAAATGATATCGTTGATGTATTTAATAAAATTTTAAAGAAGTCAAAAGAAGATATCTTAGTTTTGGAACAAATATTATGGACAATTACAAATCTTTCATATGCAAATTCAAAGCTGATTCATGAATTACTTCCAACGGTTGGTTCTTTTCTTTTTTGTTTTGGTTGGGGTTAAGAAAGCTTACAAGGTTATCATCCGGGGAAAAGTGATCAGTTTTCGGCAAATTTTATATGTGATGATTATCAACGCTGTTAAGCTGATAGATTATATCTTGTTACGCTTGGATCCACTTTGTACAATCGTTGCTGTTGTTTGCCATCCAAATTTCATGTGTTTTTGTCCGTTGTACTTTGGAGGATAACGATACTTTGTTATGTTCACCAGCTGCAGCTATCGATATGGATCTACATTATCCAACACCTTTTGAAAGTGTATTCCCTCTACCGCTTGTGGGTGATATTTCTAGTGCTCAGCTACTGCTACTGTAAAATTTGCTTCTACTGCTCCTTGCAAGTGCTACTACTACCGTAGTGCTACTAACTACTGCTATTCTATTATTCAGTTTTTTTTACGTCAGGTAAACGTTATTGTTTTGCAATAAATGCAAAACAAACATGGCGTCCAAAAAACGCAAAATAATTAAAAATATAGCACTGCTACTACTCTGCTACGACTCCGACTTGCAATGCTACTGTAGCATTGGTAGCACTGGCAGCATGGGAATGCATCGATTTTCAGCAACTGTGTTTAAAGCCTATGTAGAAAAGATTATCTAGGTGGTATTTCTTTAAAGGAATGTAAACTGAGCCAGCTCCGCTAATGTTTCATTCCTGTTTCACGTCCCCGATCATTTTATCCTCTCCCGTTCTATACTTTTAAAAACTGGGGAAGTGACACTAATGATAACCTTGTTTTCCTTGTTCATTAATCACCTTGAGACAACCTCTAATCTTTTCCATTTTAGGGTATTGTAAAAGTTATCGCTCAACATGCCAAAAATCCACCATCCTCTGCCGTTCGTGATCAAGCAGTCATGTGTTTGGGAAATATTACATCTGATTGTGATACATGTCGAAAGCATGTCATGAAAACGAGCATCTTTGAAACAGTTCTTGATCTTTTACAAACTCCAACAAATTTAGCTGCAAGACAACGAGATTATTATGCGTGGACTCTACAAAATATTATTCGTATATCACCAACTGCACGAGATTTGAATGTTTTACTTACTCAAGTGGTTTGTTTATTTTTGAAATGTGAATTTTATGTGATGGAGACTTTTTTTAGCAGCGTAAAAAGATGTTAAAAATTGCTATGGGTTTGATAACACTTCCACCACCAGATGCGTCAATTATTCAAGGTGTGGAACTTCTTCATGATTGGATTATGATTGATTCAGAAAAAAGTGTTGTAAGTCTTTTTAACATATTTTTGGTGATTGTTTAAAACGCATTTCATGATTTTGACTAAAATTGCACTAGGGTCGCCGTCCTCCTTCCCCCATCGAAAAAAAGCAGGGACGATTACGGCCCCGAAATCGATTTTTATCTCCCCGTTTTTCCCCGCCGGGGAAAGCTCAGATCCCCGAAAAAAGGCGGAAATGAAGAAAAAAGGGGCCAATTGCCTCTATCAGTAGCGAAAATCGGTCTAAAAAGGGCAGGGTTTATATTTTTACGAAATTGTGTTAAAAACCGCTTTCTCGTTTTTAGGGTGTTTCAATTGTTGAAAATGAAACATTAATGAATCATTTATTGCAAATGTTTGATGGTGATGATGATACTTCTTCATCAAAGATTATTCGAAGTATTGGAAATCTTGTTTTTAATGATGATGATATAATACAAAGAATTATTGATTATGGATTTGTCTCATCAATGGATGCAAGACTTTTAACAGCTGGTGTTGGACTTGAATCTGATATAATTTGGTGCTTTTCAAATATTCTTGGTTCACTACGTCCAATATGTGTTCATGCAATCTATGATCGAACAGATCTATGGGAATATTTGATTCGTAATTGCTATTCATATGAAGTTCATATTCGTCGTGAATCAATTTTTTGTGTTATAAATATTTGTACATTTGTTCAAGGTGAAATTCAAAAAGAATTATATCAAACATTTTTTGGTAAAATGATTATTGAAATTTTGGATGGTTTTACTATTGAAGAAAATGCAGCAATGGCACAAGCTGTACAAGGAATTTTAACACATTGTATTGATGAAATGAAAAGGAATAATCCAATTTATAAAGAAATGATTTATGAAAATGGTTTTGAAGAAGCTGTTCAAAGACGATATGAATGGACACAAAAAACTTTGCAAACTTTTGATGTTGGAACTCCACAAAGAAGAGGATTATTTAAATTACTTGTAAGTCTTTCTTTGAAAATGAAGGATTTTACTAGAGATTACCAAAAAAAGGCGACGGCAAACCTAAATAAAATGTGTTCTAATTTTCTTTTTTAGAATCTTTGTACTGATGCTTTAAATTCAATTCATAAATACAAAAATGTTCCAAAATGTGAAAATCAAATGGCAAAAATGAAAAGTGATGCTTTGGCTCCAATGAATTCAACTCCACGTCGTTCACCACATAAAGATATATGTGAAGATAAATGTGCACAAAGAAGTTTTGCAAATTTGGATGACACTCTTAATCTTTCACCAGTTACAACAAAATAACCACAATTTATTTTGTATATATTTTGACATTATTTTTCTTTTCTTTACTGGATCTGCTGACTTTTGACTATTATTATTACTGTATTGGGATTATATGTTATTAACTTTGATTTTTTGTAATTTTTACTGATGTAATAAATAAATGAAGAATATTTATTAATTTTATTTTCATTAAAGAATTAATTTTTGGGAGGTTTTACCGTAATCTGACTTCGGCAAAAAGGGTATTTATTGCGGAAAAACAACGTATTTTTTCAAAAATTAGTAGAAGAAAATAGTAATGGAACAAGTGATTTTCCATTTATTTATGCATCAAATGATGCATTATTTTTATCATTATTTTAAATAAAAAATTAAACACAACAGCTAAATAGAAGAAGAAAGCGAAAAAAATTCGAACAGAGTGATGTCATTTCATAATTTTAATAATACAGTTTTTTGTGCACTTAATTATTCATTAAAATGAGCAAAAAAAGTTTTATTCTTTTTCACGTACATTTTTTTGTTTGCGATCATTCGAGATTACTATACTGTATATACAAATTTTCAATGTTCTAAATTCAACTAAAACTCACCATGGAAAAACTAATTCAAGATATACAATCAATCTTTAAAGATGATGTTATTAATACAGATGATATTAAACGAGTACTACAAAATTATAAATCAGATCCTGTAGATTGGAAGAAATATGCACATTTTGATGCACATAAGTAAGTTGTGTTTTTGTGGGGCTTTTATATATCTTTTTAGTTTTTAGGTATACCAGAAATCTTGTCGATATCGGAAATGGCAAATACAATATGTTAATTTTATGTTGGGGTCCTGGTATGGGTAGCAGGTATGTTACAAACTTGATGGGGATTTTCTTAACTCGAAATGCATGTGTAAATTATTGATTTTTTTTAACTTTTTGTTTTTTTAGTATTCATGATCATACAAATTCTCATTGTTTTGTAAAGATTCTTGATGGACAACTTCTTGAAACTCGATATGACTGGCCTGATAAAGATAATCAAGATGCACCCCTTAAAAAGATTAGTGATGATTTGTATGAAAAGAATGGTGTTACATATATGAGTGGTATGTTGTTCTTTAACTTAACATTTGTATCATTAATCTGTTGATTCTCTTTTAGATGAACTTGGTTTACATCGTATGGAAAATCCAAGTCATGTTGATGGCTGTGTTTCATTACATTTATATATTCCACCATTTGATACATGCAAAATTTTTGATGAGGTTTATTTGTAATTGTCGTACTGTAGCTCATTGTACATTTCGTATATTTTTTAGAGAACAGGAAGAAGTTCAAAAACTGTTGTAACATTCTTTACAAAATATGGTAAAAAGATTGAATATCGAGGAAGTCGTCAAGGTGTTGTAAAACCTGAAACCTCAAATTCTAGTCAAGATGTTGATCGTTCACCACATTCATTTTAACGCATTCACTTACTGTTATAAAAAAAATGCTGTAAGAAATAAACAAACTTTTATAATATAAATTCCTGTAAAATTATTTTTTAAAAAGGAAAATTACGGTGACAATGAAAAATTTATCAATTGTAGCTTTTCCGAGTGTAATTTAATTTTAATTAACCGAATGCAACGAATTTTTATTATTTCGCATTTTTTGTATTTGTTTTGTCATTTGTTTTTCAGCACATTTTCTGCTAAAAATGTTTGTCCCGACAAAAAAGTACAAAACAAAAAAGCGAGAAAAGCGTTCGTTTTTTATTTTTGGAAAAACAAAAATTTTCATCATCAAAACTGTCGCCCGTGCCTCGTCCGTTGCCCTCACCTTTTCAAATCATCGCCCGCGGGCGGGCGTCCTTGGGCGGCGCGAATCAGAACATTGATGATTACTCGAAATCTGAAATCAATGATAGAGGAAAAAAATCAAAAAAGTGATAATACTTTGATTTAGCTGAATTCTACTTCATTTAAAAAATTACAAAAAAGTTTAAATCCTTTTTATAAAAAACAATATTAAGGTTGTTTATCAGCTTTCTCATGAAATTTTTGATTTAACAATAAAGGATTATCCAGATCTGACGTCAGCACTTTTAAGGGTGGGTGGGGGGTAAGCCAAATCTGATGAGGTATTGATGTGCGGCATAAGATCAAAGGAAAAAATCTGACGATATGGGTGGGTGGGTATCAGACTTTTGGGTTTTTTGTTACGTCAGATCTGGACGTTCCCTAAATTGTTTTTCTGAAATTTATTGCTTTCACTTTTTCATTGCCCAATTCCGGATCATTGAAGAAGTCACAATATTTGGCTATTTCATCAAAAAGCAGAAATTCCGGGGTTTTGTGGTAGCTTTTAAAAAAAGTTGATCTTGAATTCTTTATCTTCCTAGACAAGGAGGATAAAGAAGGAAAGCTCGAGGAGGAATTGAATTAATTCATTTTTGCCGCTTGTTGAAAAAGATCAAAGCTGATCACAAGGGGTTACGTTCTTGCTTTTAGAAACACTAAAGTTTTTGTTAAGATTATGTAGTTGTTTAAATAATTTCGTAAATCAGGGTTCCAGTAAAACGGGGGTACGCGGGCTTTAAAAAGCGGGTAAAAAAATATAAAACATTACAGTATACAACGCAATTTTTTTGGTACACTCGACATATTACCCGCGTTTTACTGTTTCCGCGTAAATCATATTTGTTTTTTTTTCATAAAAAAAAGTTACGAAATGCTTTCATAACTTTTCAGTACAAGGGCTTTTTACTTTTGTAATTCTCTTGCATCAGGCACATTGCGGTGTTTCGTAATACTCAAATCTGTGCTTTGTAAGTTTTATTTTTGTCGTCCAAAAAAGAAAAGGAAGATCACAAGCTGTCACATATATACATGTATGTTTTATAATAGAAATGACATTTTTTCGGATGAAAAAAAGAAAAATAAAAGAACCAAAAAATATTAAAGCACTACATCTTTCTTTTTTCTTCTTCTTCTTTTTCTTTTCCTTTCATTTTGCTGCAAAAGGCTTTTGCATCAGCATCAAAAAAACGAAGATGTTGCAAAAATAAATTGCGCCAAAAACCATTTCGCACTTTTTTTATTTGGAAGTAAAAAGAACTGCTGATCTTTTTTTTGTTAACAGCTTTTTCATCATCTCTTTTTTTCCATTTTGTAAATTAAAGAAAGTGTGATCTTTTTTGGTGAATTAATTTTTCCCTGTTGAATTTGAGTTTCAAATACATGTTTAGCTACTTTTTTTAAGCTGAAAATATTATCATTTTTTCAATCAATGAATCACTTTTTCCCGGTTTTTTAAGAACATTTTTCATCAGCTAATTTTATTTGAAATTTCATCATATTTTGTAATTTCTAGCGTTTGAAAAAAGCTTCAGCAATGGAATACTTTGTTTATCTGCCACCAAAATATCGTGAAGCTTTTGATGAACTCACTGACATGATTGGAGGTAATCCAAATCCAGAAGAACAAAAAAAACTTTTTGATGAATTTTCAAAAAAGTATACAATGTTACCACATACATGGCGGAAACGAATTCGGTATGCTCTTTTTTTATAATGCTTCGTTAAAAGTGCTAATTGTAAATTTTGCAGACTTGAAAGTGGTGATACACCTGAAAATCTTCCATCTGAAGTATTTGTTGCATGTTTAAAAGCAAGAAAAGAAGCCTTTAAACATTTTTATCATCCATGGTACATTCAATCATCTTTAACCGATCATCAAGAAAAACAAGCTTTAAAGACTGTAGGTTTATTCGATCAATTAATAAATCCATATTACGAAATAAATGAATGTGGATTTTTATAAATGCATTTAAACTAACAAATCTCGAGTAAATTTTTATGCATTTATTTTTGGCGTTTAACAATTTTAATATTCAAAAAAGCGAAAAAATAAAATACGATTTTTCTGACTTTTATTTTACGGTTATAACAAAACGATAGTAATCTAAACATTAATTTTTTTCATAACAATGTTACTATCATTTGTAAAAATAGAGTTTGTTTTTTCTCAAAAAAAAATAAAATTTTCAAAAAACAGCTAATGAATTAATAGCGATTGTTTTTAAATTGTGATAAGTGATAAGAACTAGTCTAGCAAAATTATTCTTGACCCAGTTTTATGCAAATTTTTGGGGTCGATATGCCAAAAATGGGTCTTAACGCGAAAATTTCGAAACGCCGAGTCCAGATTCAGATTTCCCATAGTCGAAAACCTATAAGGGGGAGCAATGATAGCAAAAACTGATTCCAGATTGAAAAGTTACAAGGAAAAGAAAAAAAGTCGATTTCGGCACTATCGACACGAAAAATCCAGCATTTTGTCGAATTTCGTGTTAAAAGTACTATTTTCTAGCTTGTTAAGCATGGCCAAAAACACGGCCCATGGTACATAGGTAACAAAAAATTTTTTTGATTTTTTGACGGTGCAGCCCTTTGAAAAAAATTGACAGAATGCGTTTTAAAACACTCAAATTAATACTATTAAGCTTCCACCATTTGGTAAAATTTATCGTTTACCGTATTCAAGACGTATTTGGAGCTTTTGTGATGTATTAATGAAACAAACAAATGAAAATTTTGCATTTGATTTTCTCAAACATTATCTTGGTTTTCCTCATGATCAATTATATCGCTTTTATCGCATCATGCAAAAAAGCGATATAGGTAAACAAACTTTTTTTAAAAATCTTTTAAAATAACTTTTTAAAATTTCAGCCAAGCGAATGTTGGATGATGTTTCAACCAAAGAGAAATATGATGCGGCAATTAAATCATATAATTATATGATTTCAATTGCATTGGATTCAGAAAAATGGTTAGAATGGATGAAGGAAACTTTTGAAGAAAAAGATTGGGCATTAAATTTGGAATGTAAAATTTCTGAACATTTTTTTATGAAAGAAATTTGGTTCTTTTATATTGAACTTTTGGATTCCCAAAATAAAGTTGTAAGTTTTAGGATCATTTTCTCCCCCAAAAAAATTGACTACCGTATATTTTAGAAAGTTTTGGATGTATATAAACGATATTGCCGACTTTTTATTGAAGATAAAGATATTCAAATGCAATACTCTGAAGCTATCAAAAAATATGATGGAAAATTTCATGTTTTTCGATGGCAATGTGATCTAGAAGAATTTCAATGGGATTTTGAGACAAAACAAAATGGATGTCCAAAACTCCAAAATTTGCTTGAAAAAGTTCCGGATTACATTTGTAAAAATTGTTTTGGTCAAAAGAATGCAAAATATTTTGATAATAAGCTTAAAATCAAAAAAGATAAAAGCATTTTATCAAAAATTTTCAAAAAGGAAAATAAGAAAAAACGTGATCCAAAAATTAAGAATTGCCTTTTATGCTATGATTTATTGGATAAAAAAGATGATATGGATTTAAGTGATGATAAAGGTGAAAATGATGGGGATAAAAAATCAAAGAAAAGATGCACAGAATGTAAGTTTTAGCCTGCACAGTTACGAGCAATCTAATAATAAACTTTTAATTTCCAGATCGAAAAGCAATTAATTTTCAACCTGTTGTTAAAATCAATTTTTCCTATCGTATTTGCCTTAATTTTCCACTTCCAAAGCCAATCTTTGATTACATTATTCAAAATGCAAATGAAAAAGTTCTATCAAAATTTTATGAATGTTCAAAATATTTCTTTGTTAAACGAATGCATCTTCTCTGTGGTTCCATTTATGTTGGAACATTTGAACCAGAATTTGTTAAAACTCTTTATTATACCACTGTTGAAGGGTTAACAAATCTTCAAGTCAAAAAACTTTGCAGTGGTACAAATTTTGTATTTTTTGATCGTTCAACTCGAATCTCTTTAACTCCATTAATTCCAAAACTTTGCTTTTGTTCATTGGTTAATGTTGCATTAGTTAATCAAGATTTAACGCTTTCTGAATTTGATTTAATTATTGGTGGTGGAAATCTTGAACAAATTGATATCGATAAAACTGCAATTATCAATGATGATGGAAGTTATTTAACTGTTGAAGAAATTATTGAAAAATTGCCAAATATTGCAATTTTTAGTTTAAAGTAAGTTAATAGAGTACAGTACCATAAAAAAACTTTTTTTAGTCCAATTAGTCCAAGCATGTTTACACGTTCTACAACTGAAAAACTTTCACAAGTTGAACGAACAACAAAATTTGAACATTTTGAAATTTGGAATATTCCAAATACTTTTGAACTTACATCATTCATTATGTTTTTGGAAGTAAGTTTATCGTTGCCATAGATGTTAATGTAATGGTTATTTTTAGCGTTATATGGTTCCACGTGCAACAATGTTCCTTTTGCTTACTCCTGAAATTGATGACAATTATGAAAATATGTTTTCACAATTTCTTAATGTTGTTCAAACAAAATGGAATCCTATTTATGCTGCACCACAAATTAATCAATAAATCTCTTTTTTTTGGTATCTTAATTAAAATTGATTGAGCATTTTTTTTAAAACCCACTCTGTAAAAAAACATTTGTATCTTATTGTTGTTATTATTTTTAGTTTTAATTATTTTACAATTTTTTGCTCATCAAAATTTTGTTTATTGTAAAAAAGTAATTTTGGGTGCTTGAAAGATATTTCATAAATATTTGTTTAGTAATGCAAAATCTTTACAATCAGTGTTCTGCTTTTGTATTTTTACCAGAGCACTATATTAATGTAAGGCAAAACGTGGTCAACTATATAAAACACGCCTAAAGCGATTTAAAAAAATTTAAATTTAGTGTTTTTTTCAATAGAAATGAAAAAATAAATTGACGATAAAATCGATAAATTTTGAAAAATTACGTCTTTTTGGGTAACCAACCTTTATTTGTTAAAATGAGAGTCTGCATTTTTTTATATATTGTTTATTAATTTCTTTTTTTCTATAGCAGTTAATTTAACAGTGTTGTTCCAAAAATTTTTGGTGACTCCGACTCCGGAGTCGATAGGGAGTCGACTCCGGAGTCGATAGATCGACGGTACTTTTCTCGTTTTTTCCCAATGTTGGAGGTTAAATAACCTCCAACATTGGGAAAAAACTGAAAATTTTTGGAAAAAACTCCAAGTTGACGACCATTCACAAGCAGGAAAAAGACGAAGAAAGAACTCGAATGAACTGTCATCAGCGGTGTTTATACGTTTTTGAAGGATTGATTATGTTAATTCACAAAAATTTGCATTTTTCAAACATTTTTTCATGGGGGGGGGGGATAAACCAGAACAGTGCGCTATGGCCAACTATTCTTGTTTATCCCCCCCCCCACTTCGTGGGCTTTCAATTGGTGAACGGCTTGGTGAAGGTGAACGACTTGGTGAACGTCGAGTATTAGAATGACGACGAGATTGCCAACTTTCTTCACGACGATAATGGTGTGCATTTGGGCTTCGTGAAGTTGAAGCTGCATCATGAGATTTTGATCTGCGAGGAGATGGTGTTAGTCGTTTAGCCATAACGAAAGTACCTGAAGTTTGTAAGCCTCGAGGGCAGATTATATCACGAATAACGAACTCGAAGACAAGGAATACCAGGGGTACCCGATATAAAAGATAAATATTAAAACAAAGTCGAAGAAATTATATGAATAATTTTTATAAATAATAAATATTTAGAGAATAGTGCCAGATCGACTACGGCGGCTTATTTTCTTTGATCTTTTCGATGCATCGACTCCGGAGTCGGAGTCGAAACAACACTGTAATTTAAAAACCCATTTTGTTACAAAAATTTCGGGTTTCAAAATAAAAATATTTTTCGATGTTTACAAAACATGAAATATTCAAAGATTAGTTTCGCATACAAAAACAAAGAAATTGTTTTTTTCCCATCGAAATTTTTTATAAGAAACGAGATGGCCTTTTTTTGTTATTTTGTAACATAAAAAATGAGACGATAAAAATCATTTGCTTTTTCAAAAGAAAAGATGTGATCGCTTTTTCGAAACATTTCTTTTTTTGTTGATTTTGTAAAAACAATCAAGTCTTTTTTTGCTTTTTAAGATAAAATTGGCAGTTTTAGTAATTATTGCTTTTTAAAATCCCCCTGTCAATATATTCTTTTGCATTTTTTATTTTACTTCCGTAGTGAAAAAATTTAAATTCAACAAAATTCAAATTTGACACTGTTCTCGTTTACCCCCATTCCACTATACGTTCAAAATGGACCCGGCACGAAAATATTATGGCTGCTTTCAATGATGTTGTAGATATTGTGAATACAAATTTTTGTTAAAATTTCGTAAGTTATTTAATTTTTTTATGACTTTTATTATTTGCTTTACTTTATAATACCTCTTAGGCAGCTTTAGAGACACTCCTGACAGGAAAAGGATGTCTGGTTGCAAAGTTCTAACGTTTGCAAGATGTTGCTCTACTTTGCCGAATATCTAAAAAAAGCATCAACTATTTTTTGAACACTTATTTATTTGAATAATATTGCTTTTTGCTTTGAGAATAAGATAGAGAACAAATATTGGTGCTCATATTTGTCAATCCACGACAAAAATTGCGAATTTTTTTATGATTTGTGCAAAATTTCACGTTTTTTGCCTTTCTGACAGGGACCAAGGGAAAATCATAAAATTTTCAAAAAAATTTTTTTTCTTAAAATGGTTTTAAAATGTTTGTAAACACCTAAGAACATATTTTTGATAGTTTATTGTTGATAAAAAGTCGTTATTTAATGTATTTTAGTGATTCAAGATTGAGAATACTGTAAGTTTACTGAAGACATTTAAAAAATAACTTTTTATCAACAATAAACTATCAGAAATATGTTCTTAGGTGTTTACAAACATTTTAAAACCATTTTAAGAAAAAAAATTTTTTTGAAAATTTTATGATTTTCCCTTGGTCCCTGTCAGAAAGGCAAAAAACGTGAAATTTTGCACAAATCATAAAAAAATTCGCAATTTTTGTCGTGGATTGACAAATATGAGCACCAATATTTGTTCTCTATCTTATTCTCAAAGCAAAAAGCAATATTATTCAAATAAATAAGTGTTCAAAAAATAGTTGATGCTTTTTTTAGATATTCGGCAAAGTAGAGCAACATCTTGCAAACGTTAGAACTTTGCAACCAGACATCCTTATCCTGTCAGGAGTGTCTCTAAAGCTGCCTAAGAGGTATTATAAAGTAAAGCAAATAATAAAAGTCATAAAAAAATTAAATAACTTACGAAATTTTAACAAAAATTTGTATTCACAATATCTACAACATCATTGAAAGCAGCCATAATATTTTCGTGCCGGGTCCATTTTGAACGTATGGTGCCCATTCCCCAATTATAAATTTTTTTCAAAGCGATTTTTCATTCTTTTTTTGAACTTTGTTATCATTTACATTTTTTGTTTTTGAAAAGTGGGGGAATAAACAAGAATAGTTGGCCGTAGCTCACTGTTCTTGTTTATTCCCCCATGAAATGCTAACTTTATAAATTAACATAATCAATCCTTCAAAAAGGTATAAATACAGCTGGTGGCATTTCATTCAAATTCTTACTTCATCTTGGAGTCAATTCTTGAATATGTTTTCTGCTTTTAAAAATAAGAAGCAATTAATTGGATTTATTGGTAATCGTCAAGATGGTTTTTTATTATATGTTATTGATTCAATTTCTGAAAAAACAATATGGACGAAATATTATGAAAAAGAAAATGCCAAAAATTTTATGGATAAATTTGCAAATTTTTCAAATTTTGGTGAAAATATTTTCAAATGCTTTATTATTGAATTATTTGGAATGGATTTTCGTGGATCTGGTTATCCGTCGTGTTTTCATTTTTGTGACGATTTAAAAGCAAAACTTCATCAATTTCAAATTCCATATTATTGTGTTTCACTACAAAATTTTCTTTTCTCACTTTTATTGGCTTCAACAAAAACTATCTCAAAATTTAGAGATACTGTATTACTTGTCATCCCGTTCAAAACACATTTACATGTTGGTGAATTCAAATATACTAAAAAAGGATACAAATTGGTTCAAAAGAAATTCTTCTTATTTAATCCAAAAACAAAACCTGATATTTTACGGCAAAAAATTTTTGGTACTTCAACTCCGAAAAAGCTCATTGTTGCACCAGATGGATGTAAAAAATTTACATATCGAAAAATTTTTAAAGAAATGCCTGTTTATGCTGCTGCCCATGGTTGCTTGTGTTGTCATCCGGAAAAATTTGTTATTGAAGAATGTAAATGGATTTTGGATAAAAATTATGTCAAATATCATATTCTTCCAACATCAATCTGTTCTTTTAATATTGTTGGGTCTTATGGTTGTGATAGTGCAAAATTTGAGCTTTTGAAGGTTAATATGGATGAGCCATTACCAATTTCAAAAACAGCTTATTTTTCAAAATCTGTTTTGGAAGTACTTGTAAGTTTTTTTAAATTTATTTCTAAAAATTGTTTAAGCAAAGTTTTTTTTAGGTTAACATTAAATCTGATTATGACTCTGGAAGTCTAAAAAGTGAAGTTGGAAAAAATTATCACAAAGTTAAAATTACGCTGACAATTGATCAAAATAATTTATATGAGATTCATCAAGAAGGTTTACATTTACCTAATTTTGAAAGTTTTCCATCAAGATATCAAGTTTTGGCAAAATTAAAAATTCCGTTTATTGGGTTCTTTGATAATTCTTCCGTTGTTGCTGTTCATAAGGAATCTGATGGCTACATCTTCTTGGAAAAGTGGAATGGTAAGTCTATTTTGAAGTTTAAAAAAAGGGTTAATGAAAAAATTTTTAGGTCAATTTGGAAAAGAAACTTTCATTTCTTTTGATAAAGAAAAGCCACAATTTGGACTCGATGCACTTAATACAATTAAAAGAAAGCATAGTTTTGTTGTTTTTGGTAAGCCTTTTTTTCTTTCTTTTTACCAAAATATATTTAAATCTTTTTAGATTTGATTAAAATTATGTCTATGCCATCTGATTCCATTGAAGAAAGTTCACATTGGGGATTCACATTTACAAAGGATGCTGAAAATCCCGTTTTGCTTCAATTCAATACATTTTCTGGTAAACGAATGGCAGCTTCTCCGGCATTTCTCCTTGCAATGCTTCTTGATCAACAAATGAAAGCAATTAAAAAAGAAACTCGTGAAAGGCCAACAAAAATTGCATTTTGGATTTTCAAAGAATATGATGATGAAGGAATGAAACGGATTAAAGCAGGAATTGAAGAAGCATGTCAATTGAAAAAAGTTGAATGCATTTTTATTGATGCACCTGAATATAATAATCTTTATTGATTTGTTTTTAAAATTGTTTGTTGTCTTTTAGCAATTGTTGAATATTTTTGTATGCAATATTTAATAAGATTAATAAATAAAGCCATTTAATTTATTAACGAAATAAAAAAAAATCTAATATTCTACAGTTTGAAAAAACATGTTTACAAAATTTAATAATTTTCAAAACATCAAAGCTCGTGTCAAATTGACTGAACCCCCTTCCCTTGATTACGTGATTTCTGGACAATCCCTAAGATTTTTCGCATTCAATTCTGGGATGTATACTGTGCCACAGAAAAATATTTTTGATATAATTTATTTTATCGGAGTATTGAATAAAAAATTATTTGTCAATTGCATCTTTTTTTTCCTGCGGGTTACGCATCGTCGATTGAATAACACTTACAATTCTATTATACGGAGATGACAAAAAAACATAAATGGTTTTTTTGTTGTTAATGTCAAACGTACACATTTGCATGCAAAAAACACTTTTTTACTTTAGCGTAAACTTCTCTTGATTTAAAGTTGCTACACATATTATAAGCTTATATTTTTTTGTAATTTCTTGTTTTTAAACAGTGATTGACTAAAAAAAAGTTGTTTCTTTTCTTTCGTATTTTTGTTCCATGTATCAAAAAACTCTGCGTCAGAATACGATTAACATAAATCTATTGTGTATGTATATGTGTGCTTTGATTGAAAAAAAAAACTTGACCATACTTGTTCAAAAACCTTTTTTGATTGTATTGAACATGATCGAACAAATATTATTATAGATTAGTCATAAAAGAATTTGGCAATTTTTTTCGATTTGTTTTGCAGTATTAAAAAAGCTACATTATATATTTGTATGAAAGAATACACATAGAAAAAAAAGCTTTTTAAAGTCATATTGCTTTTGTCGATATTATTGTCTTTTGTTATAAATAATTTTAGTTGCGCAAGTTTTATTTTTATTCATATTCCTTCACTTCAAAAAGAATGAGACGTGAGAAATTCAATGTCAATAATGCCTTTGAAACAACGGCAATTGATTCAGGAACAATTTGGACAACAGAAGATATTCCAATTGAAGATCGAAGACATCGACGTCGGTCATCTTCACCACACTATCGGAGTGAAGAAAATAATTATTTTTCAACAAATCCTGCAGGCCGTTTAAATGCTGAAAGAAATCGTGGTGGTTTTGATACAACTTCAGCAAATTTTGGAATTCCTCGTCCAACATATGATCAAGAGCGACAAAGAACAGAAGTAAGTTGAGAAATAAAAAAAGGGGTGGTGGTAGTATTTTTCTTATCAAATGCATTTAAGATGCAACAAAATGAATTCGATAATTATGCTGAAAGGGTAAATTCATTAATGATGCTTTCTTTTGTTTAAAATTCCTTTTTTGCTTTTGTTTTGTAAAAATTTATTTTAGATTTCTGATGAATTCCGATTTCTTGATGATCGACCAGGTTTTGCAACAAAGCTTGGACGATTTTATCCAACCCAACATTTTTCTTTTCATTACAGAAAACCCGTATTTACTGCATTAGCAATTATTCAAATTTTTTTAGCTGTTTGTCTTTTTATTTTTGCTATTATTCGATTTCGTCGAGCTTTTAATGTGAGTTTCTGTTTGTAATTTAAGAAACGTTTTTATTATTTTCTTTTAAGAATCCACAAGGTGACCTTTTACTTGATTTCTTAAAAGCTGAAGATTTTGCAACAACAAATCGAGAAGGAACTTCAATAATTACAACAAAAGTTGGAAGTGCTGCAATTATTCCATGTATAATGCAATTCTTTGCTGGAATTTCTGGTTTATTTGTACTTTATAAAAAGCCACCACAATTTGCAATTGTAAAAAATTTTAAACATTTAACTTCTAATACAAAATAAAATTTTACAGGTATTAAATATGATTTTTGCATCATTTGCTTTAATACTTTGGTTTGAACCAATTATTTTGATTGCATTTGAATTAAATCTTAAAAATGTTCAACTTCAAGATCAACATCGAGATACAACATATCAATTATTAATTGTTGGAACAATTTTAATGACATTTTTATTACTTTTTATCAATACTCTTTCAATTATTCATGCAGCAAGTCAACTTCCAAAACCTGATGAAACTCGTTCATCACTTTTTGATTTACATATTAATATGATTACAATTGTTCTTGCAGTTGTTACAATTGGATTTTCAGCATATGCAACTTCAAAATCCATGACAAATGTTGCTTTATGGTTTTTTTAAAAAAATCAAAAGAATTTCGTAAACTAAATTTTTAGGCCAAGAATTGAAGTTCGGAATCAAGTTGCATTATATGGCCTTGGACTTCGAGAATTGCTAATTTCGGCATATGTATTTTTTGTATCCATTTATGCAAGCTATATTGGAATTATAAAAAATAAACTTTTAAGATTCGGTTCATTAATTCTTCACATGTAAGTTTAGTGAAACAACAGATACCATAATTTTTTATTTTTTATAGTATTTGCCTTTTGGTTATTTTTCGGCACCTTTTAAATGGTGATCGTATACTTGCAGTTTTTCATAATATTGACAAAACTTTTCGAGCTGATTTAAAATCACCTTTTACACCAGAAATGTAAGTTTACAAAAGTATTAACAAAAACTTGTTTTTCTCTTTTCAGAATTTTACTTATGTATATTTTTATTATTCTTATGACAATAGCCATTCTTCTACAACTTATTCCAACAACTCTCAATGTATTTCGTAATCGAACATATGACTATTATCAATCAACATATTCTGTTCCTCGTCCACTTTTTAATAAACCTAAAATTCAACGAAGTGCACTATAAAAAAGTGCAAAAATTTCAATTAAAGCATTCAGAGAAACATTATTTTTTTTATATTAAAATTTTTTAACCATTTATTATCGAAGAAAAAAAAAGTAATAAAGCTTTTATTTGTTTTTTTACCAAAATTACAAATTGAGACATGTAATAAAGATTTTTATGCCAAAAAAAGAAATATTATTGGAATGCAAAAATTTACAAAAAAAAGAAAGATAAATTCCCCCAAATTAAAGAAAAAGACAGAAACGACAAAATTACGGTAATAATAATAAAAAAAATGATATCGCACGTAAAACATTTATTTTTTTTACTGATATGCGGGATTGTTAATGTTTTTCAACAAAAAACAATTTAGGGTAAAGCAGAATTATAACAATTTTAAATATTAAAAAAACACTCGAGTTGAAAATTTTTATAGCAATGAATTAAATAAATTGCTTTCATTTTTACAAAATATGCCATAAAAAGAAAAAAAAATATCCCAGAAAAATTACAATAACTTCGATACTTTCATATTTAAAAAAAATTATTGCTTAAAAAAAGCAAAAAAAGAAATAACACAAATCTTAGACCAGAGCATCTTAATTAAAAGAGATCTCCACGTCATTTATATATAGACAATTAAAAAATATCTTTTTTCCTCAAAAAGTTTGAGTCTCAAAATAATACAAAATAAAAAAAATACAAAAAACAACATAAACAAATCAAACAAAGAATCACAGAAATATATGAAAACTTGAACAAAAATGACAAAGTAAAAGAAAACGCTAACAGACCCTCATTCTTTGGAATGCTCGAATTTAAAAAAGATAAAAATATAAGCTTCTATTTTATTTCATTGCATCATCATGTCCATTCATTCGAGCATGGAAGTTTTCTGTTTCTTCAAAGATCAATTCTTTTAGACGTTCTTTTGGCAAATCATCAAGTTCCATTTCATATGTGAAAGGGTCTTCAGAAACGGGCTAAAATATATCCATGACAAACCCTCTCAAAAAAAAGAAAGAATTTACTTCATCATGTGGATCATAGTATTGTTCCAAATATGGATGAGCGAGAGCATCTTCAATTGTAATTCGACGATTTGGATTAAATGTCAACATTCGATCCAAAAGGTCAAGAGCACGAGGATCTGCACCTGGATAAAGACGTGCCCATGGTTGTTTGACCTTTTGTGGTAAAGAATGAAGATAAGAGCGAGCCTATAAAATATTCAATAACCTTTTTCTTTCCATTAAAATTAATTTTTTTTACCTTTTCATTAAAAATGCATTGCATATCATCTTGTGATGGAGTTCCAATAACAGCAAGAATAAGATTTAATTGATCCAAATAATGTTTTCCAGGGAATAATGGCTTATTATTTAACATTTCAGCCAGGATACAACCAACTGACCAAACATCAATAGATTTTGTATAACCTTTTGAATTAAGCATAATTTCAGGTGCACGATACCAACGAGTTGCAACATATTCTGTTAAAAATCCTACAAAGAAGCATACATTTAACTTATTGTTATATAAAAATAGTCTCACCAGTATGATCATGTTCAGGATCAGAAACACGTGCAAGACCAAAATCACAAATTTTAAGATCACATGTTGTATTAAGAAGTAAATTGCTTGGCTTTAAATCACGATGTAAAACATTGGCAGAATGGATATATTTAAGACCGCGAAGAATTTGATACAAAAAATAACAAACATGATCATTTGAGAGTTTTTGAGTTTTTAAAAGTTTGTATAAATCTGTTTCCATCATACATTGAACAATATAAATATCTTTCATTTGATCAACACTTGGAGCACGAATAATTTCTTGAATATTAATGATCTAAAGCAAAGCGTTATTTTCTCACAAACAAAAAAAAATAATAAAAACCGTACATTTTCATGCTTGAATCGTGTAAGAATTTTAATTTCACGAAGAGTTCGTTGACAAAATGTTTGATGTTCAAATGGTGAAATCTTTTTGATTGCAACTCTTTCACGTTTAATTGTGTCAAAAGCAGAACTACAAAAATTTAATAAAAACTTTGCCACGTTGAAGGAGAAAAACTTACACAACCATACCATATGCACCTTCACCAATGTAGCTTAAACCTAAAACATTCTAGTGTAATACAAACACCAAAAAAAGATAAAAATGTTCTATGCATTTTTAATAAACACAAAAACTTTATGCTCAAATATTTTGTGCCGTATCAAATGCTCAAATATCCAAAATCTAGTTTTTAACGAAAATTGCACAAACCTTCATAACGTGGTGCAACATCAAAAAGTTGTCCATGAACTTCTTCGACACGATTCCGCGGCTGCTCCATGACTAATTTGGTTCCTGAAAAAGGAAAGAATAAAAATATAATTTTGTTAAAAAACAAGCAATAAAAAAGCGCAACCGATGATAGCACGCAAACAACAAAAAAAACTGAGGAAATTGAGACATTTCAAGCACTTTATATGTATATTTAATATAAGCAAGGCTAATTAGAATGTAAAAAGATGCTATATAACGTTTTGAATGACAAAATGCATTTGGAGTTTCACAAAACCAAAAACTACTAAAATAAGAGAGAAAAAAGAAGGAAAAAATTAAAATTGTGATGAGAAAAAATGGGAAGAAAAAAAAAGCATAAATTCTAAAAGAAAAAATTAAATATAAAAAACACAATACAAAAGACGAAAAAAGGGAAGAAAAAAATTGAAAGCATATATATTATATTCGATGGTGGTGGCATCTTTCAAGTCATACTTGATGTTTACGTTTATAACCCAAAAAAGAGAAGAAGCAACAACATAAAAGAAGAAGAGAGACATTTGAGGAAGAAAAAAAGTATTATCTTTCAATCCTTTTTTTTCTTTTTATGGAAAAAATAGGGAATAAAAAAAAGTTAATGTATTGCCATAAAAAAATCGCAGAAACAAAATTTCGCGTTTAAAAAAGAAATTCAATTAAAACTACAAACATATATAAAAACGAAGTTTCATTTATAAAAACAAATTAAAATTGAATCCACAATGGCATTTTTTTAGTCACCTGTTGAGAGTACAAAAAAAAGAAAGAGTGAAAGTGAGACAAATTAAAAGTAAAAAAGAAGAAAGAAATGAATCTACTAAACTTTTTTTTCTGGGACATTGAAGACCAAAAAAGGCAAAGGAGAAGAAAAAAAACGCTCAACTGAACACAATGCTTTTTTTAACGCGCATTTAAAAAAGATCCGCCGCGATGCTTGATGGAATGAAAAGAAAAAATGCAGGAAGAAAAAAACCGTTGAAATAAAAACAAACAAAAATAGAACTAAATGTTTCTAAAAATGGAAAAAAATGAACTTAATTTGTAATGAATTTTTTTTAAAACCAAAAAAAATTGGGTTCAGCAAAACAAACACGGAAGAGAAGAAAAAAAAATATCATTTCCGGTTATTACTTAATTACTTTTTATAATATTTTTGTAAAATTAATAAATAAAAATATTTGACAACAAAAAATAGACTAAAAGTAGGAGTAATGTTTGGAGAAAATAAATACGTTTTTTTTCTTTAAAAAAAGCATGACCCAAAGTCAAACAACAACAATGAGAAAAACGAGTGATAGCTCCTTTCCCCACAAACAAACAAAACAAGAGTTAAAACATTTTCCTTTAAAATTTTAAACACAAAGGAAAAGAAACAATTGTAACAAATTTAAAACTGAGTTTTCTGTTAAAAAATGGAACACCAAAATTTTTGTTGAAACCTCAAACAAAAAAGTCTCTGAGAAAAAAAAAACAATTAGATAAGATGAGAAAAAAAGAAGAAGCAATAATAATCATTAATTGAATTGAAAAGAGAAAAAAAAAGGTGGAGACTGTTTTAAAGTGATTTTAAAAGCGTGGGTCTATGCTTTTTTTCTTTTTGTCTTGAGAGATGTCTAATGACACACAATGATTTTTTTAAAAAACCTTAATGACTGCAAACAAACAAAAGTTATATTAAAAAGAGACATCTAAACTTTTTTTTTCTTTTAGTCAATTTAAGCATCCCCCATCAGTTAACACAAAAAAATTATAACACGGGAAAACGTCCAAAGGGGTGTTTTCCCCCCGTGTAAGAAAAAAAAAGAAAAAGAGAGCCAGAAAAGAAACAAGAAAGAAGGAAAGGAAAAAATGTCAACGTTGTGTTTGTCGCCGTCGTTCAACTCGTTGCTGGAAGGAAAGTCGTCCGGGGACATCCATTGCATTTCAGCATTAGCAAAAAAAAGTAGCAGCAGCAGCTCCCAAAGAAAAAAATGCGGTCAAAAAACATATCAAACTCAACTGCGGGAAGAAGAAGGAGATTTTTTACTTTACTCTTGAGCTGCTGTTAGCTTAAGGGGAAAACAGTGCGTCTGTCATAAAACATTTTAGAAACGTCCGAATTTTTTCAAAAAATAAAAAAAAGCTTTAATTCTTTTTTTTTTATAAATGTTATCTATTTCATATATTATTTTCATTGAAGTATCTCTTTTTTTATATTATACAGAAATAAAAAAAAGTACACATTCTTCTTTCATGCCAAAATATTTTATTCTTTCCCATTTTATATTTTTTTTATTCGCTTCATTAATAATTTTAATGAAAGCTGCTTTTTTCAAAAGGGTTTTGGCTGCTATTTTTCTCTTCTGATGTTTAATATAAATAAAATAAGCAAATTGCATATGGTTGAAATCAAAATTTGTTTTTAAAAAAAGTCAAATTGTTTCTTTGCAATTTTTTTAAAGAAAGAAAAAGGCTTAAAAAAGTAACTGACAAAAGAAGAAAATTCGCAACAAAAAAATATGCCATAAATTGTTTCAAAGGAAACTGGATAGACACATTTTTTGGGGAACAGAAAAAAGCAAGCAATGGAAATGGGCTTTAGTTTGGTGACAAGGCAATGGCCGCTTGTGGCCATAATATATATGGAATGCCCGGAAGATGTCCATGAAAAAAAGAGGGAGAAAAAAGAAAAGTCTTTGCTTTTTTTCTACACTAAAAAAACATATTTGCTTGCGACACAAAAAAGCATGTGAGTCCAGTTTTTTTTCTACAATTCACTTTTTCGTTCCCCATTACGACCTATTCATAAAGATATTCCTTCCTTTTTTTCCTAACTGTATACGATTTTTTATGTTTTTTAGTAGTAGCAGTAAATAAATAGTAATGTAAAAAGCGATAAAATTGTAGCAACGTTTCTTTTTTCCATTTCTTTTTTTTTCTCATGTTAGCAATAATAATTAAAACAGCTTTTATTGTTATTATTTTCTTCCGTTTCTCGTTTTTTTCTTTTTTTTCTAAATACAAAAATGGCTCTTTTTTAAACAAACAATAATGATAGCTTTCACCAAAAAAAATTAATAAACCGTTTTTTAAGCGATAAAAAATATAATTGTGCATTTTTTTTTATGGAATTCCTATATTTATTCTCACTTTTTTAATAGCAAAAACTAAAAGGGCAAATATTAATCTAAAAAATATATGGCTTTATTTTAGGATTAATAATAGCTTTCTGCAAAATTAGGGATTCTCTTTTAGCAAAAAAAGCAACTGGAAACAATATATTTTTTTGCAGCAAAGTTTTTCATTTCTATGGTTTAAGAAAAGATATAATTCTCCAAGATATAATGCAAAAGGAAGAAATAAACTATGCTAAATACGAAAAAAAAACTGTTTATTCTAAAAAGCTTTGAGCAAAAAAAGTGTAGAAAGTGAGTCAGCTTCTTATTTTTTTCTTTTTTTTCGCAATAAATTTGTACACAACAAAAAAGTATAGTAATAATATTTGATAATCTTTTTTCATTTCAAGAACTATTAAAAAATTGAAATCACTTTTTTACTTTTTGTTTTTTTTAGCACAAAACACATGTTTTGGATTACTTTTTTTTATTGTTGTAAAAAAATAAGAATGGGGTCATATTTTTTTCTAGATAATTTGTAAAAAAATAAATATTCATTGGTTGAACGCGTATTTTTTTTGTATGTAAAAAGTAAACACATTTCACTCAAAAAAGAATAAAAATCACAAAAAATATATATATATATATATATATAGGGAGCAAAAAGGAAAGAAGAAGAAGATTGAGAGAAGAGGATACGTGCATTGAATTTGTAACTGCTCTCTTTCTTTCTGCCTTTGCCCTTGAATCTTCTTCTTTCCCCTAAATTCTACTTTTTTGAAAAATAGAAGTTTAACGTTTCTATTTCTTGTTTTTTTTATTATACGTAAAAGTCGGGTATTATTTTCGAATTTTTTTTGAAATTAATAATTTTTCTTCACTGTTTTTTTATTCAAAAACCAACGATTGAGATCAAATTCTTTCGAAATTATTTATGTCTCATTTTTGAAAAAAAAAATTTTTTTTATTGTCGATTTACAAATTTTTGCACGCTTTTTTTAAAAAATTGTAAAATTTTTGCCAATAAAAAAACTAAAAATTTTTTATTTTAACACATCTTTTTTCTCGTTTTCAGCAGCTGATATAGATATATATCTGCCACTTTGACGTGTTTGTGTGGCTCTTATGGATAGCAGCAGCAACAAAAGCTCTCATTATTGATTCTCACAACTATATATATTTGTTTCTTCTTTAAAGGTTATTAAAAACTTTACTAATTAAAAACGATGAGTCACGTGGCATTGGATTTTGATGAGGTTTGTAACTACTATTATTAAGGTATTGGCCCTTTTTAAAAAGTGCTAAATTTTAAGGCATTAGAAAATTTTAAAACAATGTTCCCAGGTGTTCCTGAAGATATAATTACGGATTTATTAAGACGAGAAAATGGGGATGTTGAAAAAGTTGTAAATGAACTTTTGGCATTTTCTTCAAATCCAGTAAGCTTTTGTTTTATTATTTTCAAAAGAATTTTTTGTACGTTTGTGAGTCATCGCTTCTTCTTTTCTTCTTGTATTTTTATTTTTTGAATTACGAAATTAAAAAACACAAAGGTCAATTCTTTTGTTGGTTTTTTTAGACTTCTTCAAGGGCTTCAGGAAGTAGTGCAAGAAATTCAGATATTTTTTATCTTGAACCCCCACCACCATATTCTGAAGTTTGTAAAAAACAAGAAAGTCAACCTACTTTTTCTTCTCGTCAAGAGCGACAAGAACCTTCAAAATCTACACCATCTTCAAGTCGAAGTAGTACAATAACAACAACAACACAAAATGAGTCAGTTTTTTATAAATTAAAAAAACACGTAACTCAATTAATTTAGAACAATTGATGACGAAAAAATTGCATTAATGATTCAAAATGAAGAATTTTTAAATTATTTACGAAATAATCAAACATTTATGAGAGAAATTTATGGAGCAAGTATGTTTTTTTTATTATTCCTTTACCCTTAAATGTGCCACTTTTTTTAATATTCAGATAGTAGCCGCTCCGCCCCTCGAAACAATGCTTCTGCCATTTCTCGCCCATATTCTTCATCGTCTTCTGGAAATTCATTACGATATTCTTTGCGTGATTCTTACACCCCCTTAACACCTAATGGACCTCACGTTGAAGTTGCTGCAACTTCAATTCCTAATGGGCCGCTTGTTGGTAATAAAACCTTTTTCTAATAAAATAAAAAAAATAAAAAAAATTAATGAATAAATAATACATTTTATAGACTACAATTACAATGATTCAACAATATGGTCAAAAAAAATTATGTCAAAACTACCGGGTAGAAAATCTTCTGATTATTCGTATACTGCAGGTATGAGTCTCTGTTAAAAATTTTGTAAATTATATTTTTTCTTTTTTTGTAGATACATACAATTCTACAGCCCTTGAACCGTATTATTCTTCATCGGATTTATCTTCAAAGCTTAAAGCTATGAGTAAAAGTAATACACATTTTTTTGAAAATTCAAAATGCTATCATTTATTTATTTATTTCAGCTTCAAAACTTATGTTTATTACACTTGCAAAAAAATTTTGGTCAAGACCACAGCTCAAACTTCTTCCTGATTACAATGATTCAAAACCTCGACGAACACTTTAAACATCCCATTTTTATTTTATTGCCTCTTTCGAATCCTGCCACCAAAAATTTCATTGAATTGCTGTAATTTTTGCCATAAATATTTTTTCAAAGAACAAAGCCACAGCTTTGAACAAAAACCCTTTTTTTCATTTTTCTTTTTGTAAACAAAATTTTACGGTCAAATATTTTTGTTTTTGAGTTTAAAACTTTTTTTTCTCTCTCTTTTGTTAGTACTGAAATCTTTTGAAAAATATAAATTTTTAACAAAAATGAAATCTGCTTTAATCCAACAATTGTCTAACATTTGAAATATAAAATCGGGAAATAAAAAAACTTTTTTTATGTCAAAAAACGATAACATTGACTAAGACAACATTTTTGTTAATCCATATGTGGACAAAAAATATTTTCTTGCAATCACATAACTTTTTTTTTTCTCTTTATATTTCTAAAGGGGGTAACAAACCAACCCAGGTACCCAAGAAAAATGAAACGGGAGGTAAAAGAGAGAGAGAGAGGGGTGAAGAAAATATTTTATGCATACACAAATGTGCGCAAGTTAGTCACAAATCAAAAACTGATTCTTTTGTTGTTACCTTCTTCATCTTCTGCTTCTTTTTTTCCTCATATATGGGGTTATTTTTCTAGTGTACCGGTTTGACTTTTCACAAACAAAAAACGGAAACAGTTGATTCGACTTTTTTTTGATGTTGGTAAGCTATGGTAGTAGCATCAACATCTTTTTTTTACAAACATATTTGAATAATTTTTTTCTAAATTAACAACCCCTTGTATCCATTGTATTTTGACATCGTTTTTTCTATTAATAGAATCTTTAGTCCAAAAATGTCTACTTCTTAATTTAGCCCCATGAATTGAAAAAAAAGATAAAAAAAATTAATTGACATAAATCAATCTGTCATAAAATTTTTCTTGAAATTTCAGAAATCTTCTTTTTGCAAAAAGCGAACGACTGAAGACGAAAAAAGGAATGACATCAGTCAAGTGCGAATCTTGTTGTTTTATTTGTTGTTGTCTCAACTTTGACGCTTTTAATCGTCGCTTAATTTTTTTTTCACTCTTTTTCACGGCTTTTACTAACTAAAGGCGGAGTCGTTAATATTCTTCTTTTTTTAATAATGTTTCTCCAAAAAGAATCTTTTCCCTCTTTTTTGTGCTTTGTTTCTTTCTTTCTCCCTCTTTCTTCTACGAGCTTAAACGTTTTCAAAGAAAGATTTCACCCCCTAAAGGTTTACCCTCCTTTTTTTGAGGAAAGCGCAAAAATGATTGCAAAAAAATCGAAAACAGTCAACTTTGTTTAAAAATTGACGGAGGAATGGGGTCTTCTTTTTTGAAAAAAATTTTTTTATTTATTTGAATATGAAATTGTTTGACGACTGATTTCAATGACCGAAACGGTTTTGATTAAATCCGGTCGTCGTCGATGTTTCCCCCCTCTCTTTCCGGTATTATTATTATTAGGTAAAAGAGAATGTGATGCTTTTTTTGTTGCAAGGCACCATTGAATTTTTGAGTTGAGTTCTCCATTTTTTTGTATTGACCTCTATTAACCGGAAAATTTTTTTTATTTCTGGCTATATCTCCTTGTATGTCTGGTCAATCAACAAAAGTAAAGTACCATCATTTTTCAATGTTTCAGAGTATTATTTTTTCCCATCATTCACTTTTGTTGTTTTCTCTTTCCTTTTTTTCTATTCATAATATTTCACACCACAATAAAAATGGTCAAAAAAAGCCTTTTATTTTTAGCAACTTTAACCTTACAACTTGATTTTTTTTGACGAAGGAATCTTTTTTTTTTGCTTTTTCAACAGAAAAAAGTTTTAAGCTATTGCTTCTTCGGTTATGTGTTTTTTTATTATAAAAAAAATCATTGTTATCGGTTTTCACTTGTAATCGTATTGTATTTTCTTAGTTTTTGACCCTTTTGTTGAAAGCTTCTGAAAAAAATGGCTATTTTATGCGTGGACGTGTCCGAAAAAAAAAGTGAAAAAAATCCGTTGTAGTAATTTTTTCTTCTTCTTTTCACAACTGTTTTTATATTCAATAAAAAAGAAGAAGAAAGGAGAATAGTCGTTATTGAAATCCAAGTGACCCAATGGACTGACCACTCACCGTTATATTTATTTTTTTCTAACATTTTTTTAATTTTTTTTCGATGCTTGTAAAAACATTTTGATGTTCATTTTTTTATCCACATCTGATCATCAATATCCCCCCTCCTTGACTTGCAATCGGACACGTATATTTTGTCTCAATTTTCACGTAGATACTTTTATGTTGTTTTTTAAATATTACAACAATAGCTCAGATGCTTTTTATAAATATGTCTTGTTTAAAATGGGAAAATATTAAATCGTGATTAAAAAAGTTTTTTTCCTATATTTTAACACAGATTTTTCTTAATTTGTTATTTTCCCATTTTTATAGCATTATTTGTTCAAATGTACAGTAATCGATAACGCAAGCAAATGAGAGTTGATTGTATTGAACGGCGTTTTGCATCGCTGTTCGGATTTTATATTAAAATAATTGTATATCAGCCTGCGCCATTTATTATTATTCCAACATTAATTACTGCAATATTAAGTATTGGATTGTTAAGGCATTCAAATGCATTTGTTAAAGATGAACTTGAACTTTATACTCCAACAGATGCAAAAGCTCGACAAGAATTTGATCAATTGGATGTTCTTTTTCATATAAATGATACGGATCCATTTTATGCAACTCGAAGGTAAGATTCTAATTTCTGTTTTTAGTTGTATAGATTGTTTTTTAATTTTCTTTTGAAACATTGTTGATATTTTCTTTTCTATTTTTTTATTTTTTCAAGATTTTGACTAGGAACAAATTTACACTTTTTTTGCGTAAAATTGTTTCACAGCTGCTATAAACTAACTAATTACGAGGACTTTTCAACGTTTTTTCGCGCACGAATTTTTTAATTGCGTCCTATATTTATTTTTTTTTCTTCGAGAATTAGCTTTTTCAATCCTTTTTAGCTGCTTGTAAGTGGAAAGAAAAAAGCAATCGCATTTTTTATAATTGTATTAATAGGATTTAAATTTACAATGAATTAATCTGAATTTTTTCATTGGAATTAATCTTCTTAAAAAGTTATACAAAAATAAGTAACAATTAAAAAAGGATTTCAAAAATACAAAAAAAATTTTTTTTTCAAGATATGACATAAAACGTGCTGGCTATATTATTGTTACGGGGGATAGTGAAGATGTTGACATCCTTAATCCACTTGTTATGCATGCAGCAATGCAACTTTGGAGTGTTGTACAATCTCTTACAATTGAAGATTCTGATTCTAAACGAGTCAATTATCCTTCAATATGTGTCAAGTTTCCAATGCCACCAGAATTCGGTCATGCAATTACAAGATTTTTAGCCCCAAATATTACAAGGTTTTTTTAAATATTCATTTAAAAGAGAGTGATTTAAAAAAAGAACTTTTTAGTCCGGAACAAATTTGTGTCAGCAATCCACTTGTTGAAATTTTTAAATTCCTTTTATTATCCGATAGATCATTTTTAAATCGAACAATAAGTGATATAACAATAGGACAATTTGGGGATGCATTTTCATTAGATTCAATTGGAATGGCACATTTACTTGGAGGAGTTACATTTGATTCAGGAAAAAGGATTTCCGGTGCAAAAGCAATTATGCTACCATATGCCTTAAGGCATTCAACAAAAGAAGAAGATCAATTGGCAGAAAAATGGGAATTAAAATTAGCAGATTTTTTGCTGTCTTTTGATTCACCTGTAATAAGAACTTCATGGTGGACATACGAAACTTTAGCATCTGAATCTGCAAGAGATCGAATGCAACTTATTAGGTTTGAACATTTTTGTAAACATGTAAATTAAAAATATTTTTTTAGTATGTTGGGTCCATGCTTTATTGTTGTTTCATTGTATACAATAATATCTTGTTGCGTTTGTTCATGGGTTAGGAGTCGTCCAATTCTTGCAATTGGTGGAGTACTATCGGCTGCAATGGCAATTGTCAGTGGTGTTGGATTATTACTTTTATTTAATTTTAATATGACAAGTGTTGCATATTCAATGCCATTTATCGTTTTTTGTAAGTTACAATTTTTTATACATTTCATTCTTTTCATTAATTACGAAATACCGCTAATTTATAAAAATTTTTTGACAGACGTGGCTGTCAACATCAATGCTAATGTCATTTTTATCCCCCCTTTTAGCTCTTTTTTCTTCGTTTGAAAATATCATCGACGATACTTGAAAAATATCCGTTTTCTTAAATTTTCAAGTATATACTTTTAATTTATTTTTTTAATATAAGGAAAAAACCTTTGGAAAAAAATTTTTCATTTCAAGCTAATTTGTAAACAAAACTGATTAAAATTTTAAAATCGTTGTAAAAAAGAAAAAATGCAAACAAAAAAATTGGTTGCGTGAAACAAATATGCAATTTTTTTATTGTTTTTCATAAAAATAAAAATAAATACCTTTAAAGTCAAACATAAGAATTTTTAATCCATTCTTCAAATATTTTTGGAATAATATTTTTTTGGAGAATAAACAAATAATGCAAATTTTTTTAATATATTTTTTAGCTGTTGGAGTTGATAATGTTTTTATATTACTATCTGCATGGAGGACAACAAGCTATGAATTAAATTTAACAGAAAGAATGGTTGAAACATTCTCAGATGCCGCGGTTTCAATAACCGTTACATCATTGACAGATTTAATTTCATTTGGAGTTGGTTGTATGACACCATTTCCAAGTGTACAAATGTTTTGTGCGTATGCCGTTGTTGCTGTTATATTTACATATATTTATCAGTTAACATTTTTTGCTGGAATAATGGTTTTAACTTCCAAGCGTGAAGTTGATGGACGGCATTGTTTAACATTTCAAAAAATTGCAAAAAAAAAGAAACCGAATAAACCTTCGACTGGTATAAAAGATTACAAAAATTTGTTTTTAAGCAAAATAATTTCTTTCAGAAGTAATTCAAGCTCCTCGTTTATGGTCTGGAGGAGATTATTATGGTACAGCAACAATGCAAAGAAGTCAAAAAAAGGTTGATAAAAGTTTTGAAAAGAATCATTGTTTATCAAAATTTTTTCGTACAACATATGCTGATTTTATTCTTAATCCTTTTGTACGATTAATAATTATTTGCGGCTTTTTATTTTATTTGGTAATTCAAAATAGCTACTATTGTTCTTTCTTAACTTTTTGCTATTTTTAGGCTGTTGCAACATATGGATGTTTAAATATAAAATTGGGATTAGAGCCAAATGATTTATTACCTGATAATTCATACGGTAAAAGAACTTTATTAATGGCAGAAAAATATTTTTCTGGTTTGTTTTTAAACAATGTTGACATTTTAAAAAAAATTAATTATTTAAGATTATGGAAGCTATTTACATGTTTGGATGTATAATTTATCCAAAGCAGATCTTGGGCATCGAAGGCTTTGGGTTGTTTTAGAGCGTGAAATTGAGCTTTATGAGCATACAGAATTTACTGGGACCAGCGATTCATGGTAAGCTTTAACTTGAATCAAACAAAAATTTATTTAAAATTTTAAAGGCTTCGAACATTTCTTGATTATATCAATAAAGCAGGATTATATATAACTGAAGAAAATTTTGTTTACATTCTTCGGCATGTTTTTCTTTCACAACCTCAATATGCCAAATATAATCGGGATGTTGTTTTTGATACTTCTGGATCCTTATTAGAAGCTTCAAGAGTTCCTGTACATTTACGTTTTGTTGGATCTGCAAATCAATCTCGTGCAATGCATCTTTTCCGTCGTTTAGCAGAAACAAGTGATCTTCAAACAGGAGTTTATGCAGATTTCTTTCAATTCGCTGAACAATATAATGCTGTGCTACCGGGAACCCTTTCATCAATTGCAATTGCAGGTGCGGCAGTTGTTGTTGTTTCACTTGCATTCATTCCTGTACCAACTGCATCACTTTGGGTTTCATTTAGTATTGTCAGCATAAATGTTGGAATTCTTGGATTTATGACTTTTTGGTCTGTTCGATTAGATTTTATTTCAATGGTTACAATTGTTATGAGTATTGGATTTTGTGTTGATTTTGCTGCACATTTAGCATATAATTTTGCTAAAGTAAGTTTACAACAAAAGTTGATCAATAAAGAAAAATATTCAAATTTAGGGCAAAAATTTGACTGCATCAGATCGTATTCGAAATGCATTATATGCTGTTGGAACACCAATTTTACAAAGTGCTTCATCAACAATACTTGGAGTTTCATTTATGGCTTTCACGGAATCTTATATTTTTCGATCATTCTTAAAAACAATTATTCTTGTTATTGTTTTGGGAGCACTACATGGATTGGTTGTTCTTCCAGTTTTACTTACAATCTTCCATTGTGGGGATAGTGAAATTGATGATGATGCATCAAGCAGCAAAAATAGTACCCAAACAAATGAAGGAATTCTTGTTGTAATGGCAGGGGACGAAAATCAAATGTTTGTTGTTTTTTTTTTAAATTAAATTTGAATATTTAAAAAATCAATATTTTAGAAAAACTCGTTTACCTCGAATTTCTGTTATTGATGAACCACCTCCCTCATTTCATTCATCCATATCACAATATGATCAACAAAATGTTATTGAAAATTATTTTGAAAGTTCAATTAATTCATCGAGGAGTGAATCAAGTATTCCATTAGGTGCAATTCCATTCAGAATATCACCAGAAAAATGCCGAAAATCACGGGATAGAGAACGAGAAGTTCGAAGATCAAAAGAAAAAGATAATTATCATGCCGCTCCAGCTGCATATCACAATAATAACAACAATAACAATACAATGCAATCAACAAAACCTAGCGGATTTGTCAGTGCATACAGTACATCAGAATGTACAAATCAAGTTCCATCACGAAAGTACAATTTACAAAAAAATAGCAGCCGAGATCATGTTTATCATGTAGGAAGATAATCCAGAAAAACAAAATTTAATTTTGATATATATTTTTGAATGATTCAACAAATTTTTAAACGTGTATGCAACGCCATGAAACCTTTTTTTAAATTTTTTCAAAAGAGTCTTTCGTTTACTTCTTTCTAAAAGTCTTTCGTCTTTTTTGCTATCATTTATGTAAATATTTTGTCGCAAAATAATTCTCATTTGTTTTTCATATTTTTTTTCTTTAGATTTACAAAAAATCCTCTTTTTGTCTTTCTTTTCTGTTTTCTTTTTTTTGTCCTCAAAGGGCGTTGTTGTTTTTTGAAAGCGATACCGGTATTGTTAACATTCAATTGTTTATTTGTATAAATACAAAAATGATTAATAAATAATTTAGTAATAATCCTGTCTAAAATGATGTTTTAAAAATATCGAGGCATTGTACAAAACACCTTGGAGAAAAAATGGTAAAAAAATTGTGTGATAGTTATTTGTTATTGGGCAGCAAAGATGCCATTTGCTAAATAAGCAATTTAATCAACTTCAGTAACATGGAAAGACAAACCCAATTTTTAAACATTTACTGATATAAACATCCGCTCTTGAACTGATTTAACTTTTTTTTGCACGTTTCTTTTTTTGTTTACGTTTTCTTCTGGAATTGACATTGAAAAAAGAGAATGCAATGTATTCGCTAAAGACCCAAATTTTATTTTTTAACCCTTTTTTTGCACTTTTAATCAAAGTATAAAATGGTTCAAAAATGTGACCATTTTTTTATCATTTGTAAAAAATGCAGTTTTTATTTTTGTTTGTAATTTTGTTATTTTACAATGTAAATTCACAATATTCTTACAACAATAATTACTATTATCAAAATTATGGTAGATATCAACAACCATATACATACAGCAATCAACAAGGATATAACAGATACAGAGGATATAATAATTATGTTCAACCATATAATTATAATTACAATTATCAACAACAACCATCATACAGTTATAATTATCAACAACAACAGCAGCCATTATACAATTATGGATACAATTACAATCACAACAATAATTATAATGGATATTATTATCCTTATAGCAGTTATTACCAAAATGGAAATATGTTTGCTGGACAAACTTCTCAAGGATATAGCTATTATGATGGACAAACCAGAATTTGTGCACCAAAAATTTCAATGTGTGTCTTTGGATCTTGTACTGTAAGATGTGGATCTCTGACTTATCACACCATTGGTTCTGATGATGATTAAATGTTCGCATATCTTTAAAGAATATTTTTTGATAAAAAGTTTATGTATTTTTTGCAAATGTTTTTTTGTAGTTTTATCACTGCAGACAAAAAAAAAATCAAGTTTAAAAGAACAAAATTTTTTTTACTTTAAACAGTTTCTAAATTTTCTAAATACAAAGCAAAAAACGTTTTTTCCCGTTTCCGGGGCTATTTAACTGATATTATAATATGATAAATCATATTATAAATTAAAACTATAAACTGGGTGATTCAATGAGATATCATCATAAAAACTGGATGTTTGCGGACAACGGTATATTGGCGGCTCTGACAGGGTATTGAACCCATCTGTGTCAGTGTGGAACTAGAAGCGAGCTTCTAACCACTGCACCACCGTTGCGCGCTTGCAAAGCTGCCTAAATTGTTTGACTTTCATTTTTGCGACGCAAAAAAAATTTTAAAAAAAAGTTTTTTTTAAAACTTATCAACATTTTTCGAAGAAAACAGAGATATGCTTAAAACTGAAAAGCTTTGTTTAATTATTACTTTGTAAAAGTGATTCAATTTTATTTGTTGTAACAATATTATCAAATAATTAGAGAAAAAAAAATTAGTTTTACAAAACAGATATAAAAATTTAATATATAACAAATAGATATAATTAAAGTAATATTAATTTTTTTTTTGCTGAATTACTTCATATTCATGAAGAAATAATTTTAGAAGTTCTTTAACTTAAACATCAAAAAAAATTTTGAACCAATATTGATTGCAAGAGTTTCATCAACAGTTCCTTGTTAGTTCAGGTAATAATTCAGTGATGCCATTGAATAAAGTTGTAAAACATGAGTAATTAAATTCATGTTGACCAGTTTTAAATTTTACAATATTTTTAAAGTAACAATAATTAATCATCCATAAAAATTGCTAAAAACTGACGAATATAGAAAGCATAAACAATTTTGCTTATATCATTATCTAAGTTTTCATTATACGGAAAAGTTCGCCTTTGTCCACTTTCATTTAATCTATTATAATCAGCAAGTCGCTTTTTAGTTGACTGAACCATATTGAAGAATCCAATATGGTTCAGTAAATTCAACAATTTGATCATGCCGTTTAACGCAGAATGCTAAAGTTGAGGTCTGGCAGGGTCCAAATAAAATGCACGTTTAATCAAGAAAAAATGCACGTTTAATCAAGATCACCATATTTATCCTAAATTAGAAATCAAGGTTACGTAACAATATTGATAAACTAACTTGAAAATATCGAGTTTGATATCGCGTAAATGCACCTAAAAACATTTGCATTAAAAGATAACAACCACAAATCGCTTACATCCAATTCTTAAGTCAACTTCTTGTCTGGCATGAACGGATAAAGATACATTCAAATTTAGTTTAATTAAATTTTTCATTGCTTGTTTAATTTCTTTATAAAAAAACATGTTCACGTGTTAAAGTTACTTTAAATTGTACAGGTTTTCTAAGAAATGAATCAGAATATTCATACACTCAACAAGCACCATTGAGTCCTTTTCGAGATTGAAGCTTTTCATTTGAAAGAATTTTTGAAACTGATTCAGCTAAGATTGGTTTTTCTGCTACCATTAATACCGTAATAGTCATTTTTTAAAAAAAGATTTTTCTGAGATCTGTAAATTTTCTACATACCGTAATCCAACGTGTAAAAACGAAAATAATAATAAAGAATAATGTAGTCTTTCGAAATAAATGTATATCAATCAACAAAGTACAGTAACATTTTTATAAACTTTTTCAAAACTCAACAAAAAATACAAACAACAAATTATTTAATTTCCATTTTCGTGTTCTTTTTTGCATGGAGGAGGCCATTCAAGATCAACGCCTAAAAATAAATACAACAATTAAAACAATTTGAAAAAATGCAAAAAATTACCTTCAACATCAAGTTCAAGAATTGACATTCCATCCGTTAATTCAAAGCCCATCAAAGTTGCAACAGATGGCCGAGTTCGTCCAAAATCAGAATGAACAAATTCTTTTACATATGTTCCAGCTTGTGTTTCAACACTAAAAGAAATTTGGTAATCATATAATTAAAAGATTAAAAAACAAATGGCATTACTTTAAATAAAAATAATGATCGTCTAATATTTGAATTTTTGCTGCATGAATTGTTCGAGGACGATCAAGTAAAGGTCGTCGAAATAGAACTCGAATTGGTGTAAGTTGATTAATTTCAATCGGCATTGCAGCTTCAAGCTTTCTTGCCATTGCTTCTGTTACTTTTTGATGAGAATAACAAAGCGCTGTATAAATCTTCTTCTTTTCTAAAAAGAAAGAGATTAATAATACTGTAGCAAAAAATATTTTATCCATTACCTTCTTGTCCAACATTTAAAAATTGTGTTTCTTTTTGTGATACAACTGCCAAATCTCCAACTTTTACATCTTTATTTTCTGCATTAATCTTTTCTTTCAACTTTTTCAAAGCTTTTTCTCTTGTTTCAGCTAAATACATTTCAACCCATTTTCGAGCATTCTGTAAACAAACAGCAAACGGTCTTCCTTCTCCAAGCATTCGAACCTAAAAAACTTAAACAGTGAAAGATATAAAGTTAGTAAAAATTGCTTACATCAACATCTTCCCTTCCAGAAGCGATAAACTTTGTTGAATCACATCGAAAATATTCTTGCATTGGAGATGAAACTTTTTCAGCTACAGAATTTCCAACAATTTTTGGAGTTTCAGGATTTGGAGTCCATGGTGATTGGGGTAAGGATCGGCTGAACTTACAGTATCTTCCACCAATATATAAAATATCCCGTTGAAATTCAACAGCAATATCCAAAGGTTTAGATGGAGATGAAAAAACAAAAGCTCTAAAAAGATTTCAAATATTAATCTCATTACATTAGGATTCACAACTAACTTGATAATATCGAGAGAAAGTTGATCAACAAGATTTTGAACTTTAACTTTTGTAAATAATCCAGTAATTTCTTCATCATCAATAATTTTGCGCTTTCGGGTTCCAGCATTTAAAAAACCTGCAGGTTTATGACAAAGAAAGAATTCACTATCTCTTTGAACAAATTCATTATTTTCAAATGTAACTGTTGCCGTTAAATCACCGGCTAAACTTGGTCTTAAAGTTCCATCCTAAAAAAGATCAGTGTTAAAACATTGCACAGAAAGATAGCACACATACTTGTCGAAACTTTGCCATTAAATTATACGTTAATCTATAAAAAAAAGGATAAGAAAAATTTAAAGAGAAACAAAAAAACCTTGATTTTGGAGACATCATCATTTCATTCCATTTTTTATCCATAATTTTTTGAATAAATAATTCCCGAACAAGTTGGGAAACAGGAAAATTTACAGCTAGAACAAAATTCTTTCCATCAAATCCATTTTTAGTATATTCTTCTTTAGTCTTTTCAATTATTCTTTCATAAATTGAAGGTTCTAAAATTCCAAAACAAAGACAACATTGATAATATTCTTTTGCTTCTTCAATATCTTCAAGGTTATCTGCTGTTGCTTTATAACATAATGAACATAATGAAATTGGCATTTTTAGTACTCTGCGTTGATACCACTGCTT